>WEIS01024218.1:0-20102 GCA_013389965.1 Todus mexicanus | reverse complement strand
CTAAGTTGGATATTAGGAAAAAACCTTTACTGAAAAAGTCATGAAGCATTGGAACAGGCTGCCCAGGGAGGTGGTAGAGTCACCAACCCAGAGGTGTTCAAAAAATGTGTAGATGTGGCACTTCAGGACATGGTTTAGTGGTAATGATAATGTTGGGTAGACAGTTGGACTTGATGATCTTGAAGGGAGTTTCCAACCTTGATGATTGTGTGACTCCCTGATTCTATCTGTTCTGAAGCATGGTTGACATTTGCAGGTGGAAATAACCATTGTCATGCTGTAGCTGATAGTGATGAAGCTATTCCATGAAGGGTTGTGGTTTTATGGCTCTATTTGTTGCCTTTTGGATAGGGAGGAAAGTTCTTACGATGGACGCCCTATGCATTCTGTGAAGCTAATATTTTCGGAAGTGAATAGTGAAGATTATGAACAACCATTTGTCTGTCAAGCTTCAAATCCCTTTGGACAGGTTGCATCCTATATTATATTAAAACACAGAGGTAAGAAATGCTGTGATTTTTGAGGCCTGTGCTTGTCATAACTTCTCCAGAAGGGATTTTGATAACAAATGCTCATATATCATGCTGATACAAGACAGATAGATTACAGTCTGCAATAGCTGTACATAGGGAAGGTGTCAATGCAGTAGTGTATTTATCATTATTAAAACAATAGGTAGGTGGAAATGAAAAATACGATACTCAAACTTGTATTACATTTGTGTGAAAATTCAGATTTGGACGAATTCAACATTTAAAACCCAATCTTTCTTTATTTTTGTGCAGTTCCTGATATACAAAGGTGGCTGACTGGAGGCCTTGTCTCTTTGTTAATTTTAACCTTAATTACTTTAATAATCTACAAGATTTTCAAGGTTGACTTGGTGCTTTGGTATCGTAGTTCTGTCTGTGCCTTTGCGAGTAAGGAAGGTATGTGAGTACGACCAGGTATGTTAGTGTCACTAGCCTATTGATTTTCTCACTTGCCATTACTTCTAAGCAAGAACGTGATTATTTAGTAGAATCTGTGTGACATTTCCTTGAGGAGTTTTCAGATATGGACAAAGACATGTGTTGGGAGGGATTTTTTTCAGCCATATGGGTAAAATAGTTGAGGTAATAAACACTGCATAATGTTGAAGTCAGTCACAGTGAAAAACACTGATAGGTTATTCCCAAATTAGCATATTGCTTTTTGCATCACCGTAGGTTTTTTCACGTGAAGATTTATGGTCACTCTGGTGATGATCAATAGGTGTCAGCAGAGTTACATCCTGTAAACTCTCTGTTAAAAGCCGTGTGTTAAATATTTATATTGAAAATCAGACTCTCACTTTCTCAGAGATTAATTTAGTTGGTTTTCTTAGGGGTTTTTTTGCGACTTCTCTCATTTACCCAACACTTCCCTTCGAAGTCCTGTCAGTTACATTTATATGCTGAAGAGAAAAAATGCTACTAGTTCTCTATTCTGTGATTCTTCCTATGTGTTTTGATTGCTGTGATGTAGACAAATACACTGGATAGGCGTGAAAAAATTGGAAAAAGTGCAACAGTACAGATATTTTGCATGGCAGTGCTCATGATTAGACTGCCTGAAGTTCCCCATAGCTTGAATGTAATGGATTGAATGCATTGAGATAGTTAGTGTTTACTCATGGCTATTCTAAGTGTTTCACAGAGAAATAATTCCAACCTCTGGTTGACAGTTCAGTTTTCCCAGAACATTTTAATAGATTTCTAATGAAAGAAAAAAATAATAATCAAAGAAACTATGTTTTGTAGCATGTTAAGCTGAAGTTCACACGTTCAGTTAAATCCAATTTTTTGGTGTTTTTTCTTTATCCCTGACAATTATGGAATTTTAACTCTCAAAACCTCAGCTGCCTTCTCACCTTTTCTTCTACCTACCTTTCTCCCCTAATATTATTATAGGATCACAGAATGTTGGGGGTTGGCAGGGAGCTTGAAAGATCATCTAGTACAACTCCTCTGCCAGAGCAGGATCACCTAGATTAGGTCAGGTCACACAGGAACACATTCAGGCAGGTTTTGAAAGTCTCCAGACAAGGATATTCCACAATCTCTCTGGGCAGCCTGTTCCAGGCTCTGTCACCCTCACAGGAACGAAGTTTTTCCTCATGTTGTGGTGGAAATTGGCATTTTCCACTCTCGCTTGGGGTTTGTCAAAAGCAGAGGTAGCTGTGGTTGAGTTTGTTTCAGGAGAGGTGGTGAAGAAAGTCCTGCAAGAGGACACTTTGTTAATGTCTTGGTACCTCTGGGATTGAGGGCTTTGTCCTGCAGGTCCCAGGTCCTCCCTTATGAAGAAAGGCTGAGAGAGCTGGGGCTCTTTAGCATGGAGAAGAGGAGACTGAGAGGGGACCTCATTAATGTTTATAAATATGTAAAGGGCGAGTGTCAGGAAGATGGAGAGAGGCTCTTCTCAATGGCACCCAGTGATAGGACAAGGGGTAACGGGTATAAACTAGATCACAGGAGGTTTCACTTGAATATTAGGAGGAACTTCTTTGCAGTGAGGGTGCCAGAGCAGTGGAACAGGCTGCCCAGGAGGGTCGTGGAGTCTCCTTCTCTGGAGACGTTTCAAACCCGCCTGGATGGGTTCCTGTGTGACTTGCTCTAGGTGATCCTGCTCCGGCAACGGGGGGGATTGGACTAGATGATCTTTCGAGGTCCCTTCCAATCCCTAACAATCTGTAATTCTGTGATTCTGTGATCCAGATCACTTGCTGGTGCATCTATTCCCCATGGTGGGAGAAGTTGTCAGGTTCTATGGCTGATCATCTTTCTTTTGATTTGTAGAGCATTTTAGTGCTTTGACATTGTTCTGTCAGACAGGTGAATCAATGCCCCCATTACTATTTGTAAACAGTCCAAAATGAAACCTTGCAGTAAAAGCATGTTGCTGATTTTTTTTCGTTTTTTAATAGAAACGTGTTTATTTTAGATGGGAAAGTCTACGATGCATATGTCCTGTATGCAACGAGCAGTGGAGGCAGAAGTTTCTATCGTCTGGAAACCTTTGTTCGTAGAATACTCCCTGATGTTTTAGAACAACAATGTGGATATAATCTCTTTATATTAGGAAGGGATGATTTACCAGGAGAAGGTATGCTTTAATTAGTTGCATTAATAGGTTGTCTCGTGACGCTTTGTTCCTGGGTTAGAAGACTATATATACAATTAAAAGATGCCTATTTTTGGAAAATGAACTGTATTTGTTTATTTATAATGGATAATTTGTCCATTTGTCTAATGGACAATATCACAGAATAATAGGAATGAAGGGACCTCTGGAAATCAACTAGTCCAAGCCCCCTTCCAAGGCAGGTTCCTCTAGAGAAGGTCGCACAGGAACACCTCCAGGCAGGTTTTGAATGTCTCCAGAGCTGCAGGATACGTTTTGAGGGTCTACAATTTCTTTTTAGTGATGAAGACATGAAGATTCAGCCACATTAATATTATTGTTCACAGAATCACAGAATCACTGTGGTTGGAAAAGACCTTTAAGAGCATCAAGCTCAACCATTGTCTAACTCTACCAGGGCCGCCACTATACCATATCGTTGAGCATCATATCTAGACTGCTTTTAAGTATGTGAGGTTGATGTTTTTTGAATTATATCTGCTCCTGGGAACTGAAGAGAAATAATTTTTATCGGTAATTTCCTGCAATGAGTAACAAATCATGAATGGCAGTGTGATCTTAAACCTGTCAGCCCACTGAGCTAACCACTATTCCATATATATATATTTTAAAAGTAAGAAATATTTTACATCCCTTGTTAAGTTATATGCAAACTTTGATTTTTTTTTTTCCTTCATTACTTACAGCTGTGGTCAGTGTTGCTGATGAAACCCTTAAGCAAAGCAGAAGACTGATGATTGTTTTGGGATCAGAAACATCAAGTTGTTGCCTGCTAGAAGACACCTCTGAACAACAACTAGCTATGTATAATGCTCTCATCCGTGATGAGATTCAAGTGATTCTTATAGAAATGGATGAAATAGAGAACTACACAAGCATGCCAGAATCAATCAGATACATTAAGCAAAAACATGGAGCTATCAAATGGAAAGGGGACTTCTCAGAGAAATCTTGTTCAGCAAATACAAGGTTCTGGAAAAACGTGCGCTATCAAATGCCATCTAGGAAAAAGGTGTCTTATTCTGAAGTGTATTTTTTGCCCTTAACTTTGAACAATTCTGCAGCAAAGAGAAGTTAAGATGCACTTATTGAAATACAAAGAAGGTAAGCCTGAAATGTGAGGGTTTTTACACAAGTTCTTTGTGTAAAGTAGATGTTTTCTTCAAGGAGTAAAAACTGCTCATCCCTTCCCCAGATTACATCCTAAAAGAAAAAAACTGTGCAACTTTATTTCTGTTCTGAGTTTCAGATAGTGACACCATTTGTTGTGTTAGTGTCACACACATCTGAGAAGCAAACATTGCTGATGGTGGTAGACTATTAAATAGTCGTGATCTACGTAAAAGTAATATCCACTGAAGGAGCAGCTGTGAAGTCCAATTTTTAAAAAATTGAATCTGCAGTTGATAAATTAAACATCTGTTTCTGTCACCAGTGTTTTCCTAGTCATTCGGTTCTTCTTGTTACCTCTCTGTGATTATCTGACGTCCTTATTACCACAAGGATCTGCACCGTGCAAGCTTTGGAGTCCCTGAGCGACAGGCCTGATCCTTGATTCTTGAAGGGCTTGGGGAGATACATGACATAGCAGATATATTTAAAAATCCTCAGCTGAACAGTTGGTACGGAATGGAATCCATGGCTTTTTATACACTTGTTGAGTAATTCTTTGATATCTGGTCTATGGGGTGTTTGTAATCTTAGTCTTTTGAAATGGTCAGGAAGCTGAAAATATTTCAGATTTCTTGCAAGCTGTGAAGCTTTCTAGACTGTGTTGCTATTCTGGAAACCAGATATTCTCATTCTGTGTCACAGCTGTGCTGACTGCAAGCACAGAAATTCACTGAGAATCTTTCAGAGGACTGTGCTTGGGCTGGGTATTCTGGAGAGAGGGGAAAATGACCAGTCTGAACATGACCAGATGGTAATGATAAGAAATAACAACTTATCTACTTGTGAAAGAAAAAAATCAGAAGCATGTGGCTCTATCAGCCTGCTTGGGAGTAGCTTGGTGTTTCTGAACCCCAGTTCATTGTTCCGTGTGCATTACCATGAGAAAAACCATGCGCTGCTTTCTTTCAAGGGTGGTCTGAAAGAGCAAGTTTTCACGCTCCAGCCTCGAAGAGCGTAATCTGAATGCAAAATGTGAATTCTACTTGCTTTTTTAATTCTTTTTTGAAGTTATGTAGGTTGTTAGGTTATCTTCATTGCTACAATAACATCTGTCGCAGAATTCCTTTCAGCTGGGTCTCAGAAGTGTGTATGCTGTAGAACGTACTCTTTGTTGGGTGTGTGGTGGGAGAGAAAACAAAGTCCAGGAGTGGTACATCTTTGAAGTGAAAGATTCGCAATAGCATTTCATGGTACCTTTTCCTTTGAGAAGANCTGGAATGGGCTGCCCAGGGAGGTGGTGGAGTCACCGTCCCTGGAGGTGTTTAAGGACAGACTGGATGCCACACTTAGTGGCAGGGTTTAGCTGAGTGGTGGTGGTAGGTCATAGGCTGGACTCAATGATCTAAGAGGTATTTTCCAGCCTTAAATATTCTATGATTCTATGTACTCCTTATGAGCAGCTGTGTCATTTTCCACAGCCTCTGCTGACTAAAGACTTCTTCTGAGATGTTGCCATGAAAACAGAACAGGAGAGATCCATCAGATGAGGTACGGTTGTTCTAGTAGATGTTGAATCTGACAGGGCGGTTGGACTAGGTGACCTTCAAGGTCCCTTCCAACCCAAACCATTCTGTGATGCTATGATTCTTTGGTAATATTGACCAGGACCCAATGCATTTGTTGATACAAACTGAATATTAGTCACTAAAAGTGAGCTGGAAAGTGGTACATACCACTTGTGTCCTCAGCCCGCTCTAAGATTGCTTCCCATGTTGTAATCTACTGGAAAAAGGAGTCTGATGTCTGCTGGGCATTGAGGGCACTATTAAAAAGGTCAGCTCACATGTGATGACTTGTGAGAGAGCACCGGTGTCACTGTGGCATCACAGCTGGAGCTCTACTTGGCAATCACAGTGACAATCAGGAGTTGGTATTTCACCCTGAAGAAAAGTAGAAATCTCACCAAGTCATTAACGTAAATTTTATGCTCCAGAAAGCAGATTTTTTTTTTTATTAAATTGGTGCTTTAGATCAGGTGACTTAAATGTGTGAATTCATTTTCCAGTTCATTTTTGCCTTCGGCTACTCATTTGATCATACTCTTTTTCTTTTTTTCCCCCTTTTTTTTTTCTTTTTTTTTTTTGAGCACAGCAGTGGTTGTAGTAGAAGAGGAATTTTGAACATTGTCTCACTAGATTTTTTTTTTCCACTAAGCAGTTTCCATGATGGGCTTTATTTCTGTTAACAATTATTCAATTAATAAACTCTATGTTTTTTCTTTCCCTTATCTCACCAGCAATATTGTCCATGATAACACACCCCAGTGCTGCCTCATCTCTTCTCCGATCTCTAAAGTCAGTTTTGATCCTTTGGACTTTCTTGCTCAGTTTATATATTGTGAATAGATACGAATGCCCTGAAAGATGGGAAGTCCTTAACTCATTAAGTCACATTCAAGTTCTTAAGAAAGTATTTTTTATCTCTTTGAGTACACTGTTTCTAATACTCATGCTCTTTGTTTTCTATTTTCCAAATAAGCATAACTAATTGTTCTGTGCCATGGAAGTGGGTGACTTGGACAAGCAGTTGGATCTGGAAAGCAATTCCAGCTATCTACTCTTAGCCTTCAAGGGCCTGAAGGGAGCTTCTAAGAAGGCTGGAGAGGAACTGTTTACAAAGACCTGTAGTGAAAGGATGAGGGGCAGTGGTTTTAAATTAGAAAAGGGTAGATTTAGGTTGGATGTTAGGAAAAAGTTCTTTACCATGAGCATGGTGGAACCCTGGCACAGGTTGCCCAGGGAGGGGGTGGAGGCCCCATCCCTGAAGACATTCCAGGTCAGGCTTGATGGGGCTCTGAGCAACCTGCTCTAGTGGAGGATTCCCTGCTCCCTGCAGGGGGATCGGACTAGATGACCTTTAGAGGTCCATTCCACCCCAAGGCATTCTATGATTCTATTCTACTTCTCGATTCTAGGAAAGCACACTCAGACTGTATCAGGGAGGTCTATACTTTCTGGGTAAGGTGTACCACATTTCAAATGGAGCATTACAGAACTGGCAGAACAAACGCATCTTGGTAAAGAAGTTACAGGCAGGTAAAGGAGGTTATAAATTCTCCCACTTCTGAAATGATGGAAAAACAGGGTATTTGGGAGTTACAAAAAATGAGATTCATCTGTCCCTTTAAAACAGAAAAAAATTGGCAGTTAACTCCCCTACATATTGCCTACAGGAACGAATAGTGAAAAAGCTAAAGAGCTGTCTTGACAGGGACACTCAGCGGGAAAGAAGTTGTGTGCCATATGTCCCCCTACCATCTGTGAACGCTCTCTTCTGGGTCGTGACATCTGGTTCTGCTTGATATCTGGCTCCAATCCTTGTATTTTTAGAGTAAATGGGACTTGATTCTCCTCAGAGACTGATGGGAATAGATGACACGCTGATTTCTGCAAGAAAAGCCAAGTTTTTCATAACAATATGTCTCCTCAGCCTGGATCTGAATGGCTTGTACATGTATTTGAAAGAGCCAAGGATGTGCCAGCATCGTCTGCTGTCACTTTTTAAAGACCACTAACTTTGGCGTGTTTGACAATTTTGGAGGGTTGGGCCATAAAGTTCATTGGGTACCTAAATTAGGAGATGAACTGGCTTATTATTGAGAAAAGGATCACATCCATGAGAGCAGACAGCTGAGGATGGGAAAAGATCAGAGATGCCAGAGTGAAGTTTGATGACGGAGCAGTAACATCTGCCGTGGTTATTAGTGGTGGGGATCCCCAAACCCCACAGCATTGAGGAGGTTTCCTCTGTGCAATGCCTCCACCTAGTGATGCTTAACACTGAAGCTCTCTCCTTTAAAAAAAAAGCACCGTTCTGTTTAGATAAGTTCATAAAATGAAGTTCAGTTGCTAATGAGGCCAAACCACAACGCTAAAAAACCCCACACACCAAGAGGGAGTCGAAAAAAGAAGATATTCTGACAACTGCTGTTGTGAATTATACTGTAATTGTTATTTTTAGTGTTTTCCCCATCCTTTGGAGGAACAAGCAGGGAATTTAGTGGAAAATGGAATTTTTGGCCTCTGAGTCTGCACATCTGTTAATTCAGTGCCTCAGAATTAATTGACAGTTGGGAGGAGTTGTCCTCTGCATTGTTGCGTTTCTGTATCAGCCTTCAGCATATGTCAATTAGATGTGACTGCTTTATGTTGAGAAACACTTCCCACTGAGTATTCCAAGAAAAACACTAAGAACCAAGACCACTTCTTCTGGGATCTGCATTCCAGTAGATCAGCCATGCATGATGGCTGGAGGACCATTAGCAACCATGTGCTCCCAGGGAATTGAGAGTCCCACATCTCACCTGACATGTTGAAATATGGTAAATTTGTGCCTAATTGAATTATCTAGCCCACTGAGCTTGGAACAAATGGTGAGAAAATCTTGGAGTCTGGGATGCTGACGAGTTTGTAGGACCCCAGCCTGCAGATGCACAGTACGCAGATTCAGTAGTCCTGGAGTCCTCGAGGAAGACCTTCCTCAGGGCTACCATCAGAGAGGAGCAGCCACAGAATCATAGAATCACCCAAGAAATCACCTTGGAGATCATCAAGTCCAACCAACAGATTGAATCCAGACAATAAGGTTATATCAAGTGCACCATGAAAACCATCTGAAACTGAATGTTACAGCTTTTCTGGGAGCAGGAAGCACATGGCAGTTCTCCCTGACTCTGGTGATTTGGGAGCCCAATCTCACAGGCAATGTCTCTGCTCTCAGTAGTAGCTGCATTTTGTAGCAAATACTCAGATGCCAATTCAAGTGTTATAGTATAGAATCATTGAATCGTTAAGATTGGAAAAGACCTCTAAGACCATCAAGTCCAACTGTCTACCCAAAATTATCATGGCCACTAAACCATGTCCCGAAGTTTTATGTCTACACATTTTTTGAACCCCTCCAGGGATGGCGACTCCACCACCTCCCTGGGCAGCCTGTTCCAATGTCTCACCACTCTTTCAGTATAGAAACTCTTCCTAATATCCAATTTAAACCTCCCCCAGTGCAACTTAAGCCTTTCATCCTATTGATAGTTACTTGGGAGAAGAGACCAACACCCACCTCTCTACAGCTTCCTTTCAGGTACTTGTAAAAATCAATAAGGTCTCCCCTCGGCCTCCTCTTCTCCAGGCTAAACAATCCCAGGTCCATCAGCTGCTCGTCTTAAGACATATTCTGCCAAAGCTGAAATTTTCTGCTCCAGCTGTGGGGAGGCTATAAGCAGACACTGGTGTCCTGGTGGAGGCTGGGAGATATGGGAGAGAGTGTTTCAGTGGGGCTTCAAGAATCTGGGAGTGAGGCCATGTGCTTGTTTCTCTTCTTCAGTCTCTCTCTCTCCCTTGAAACCCACCAAAAGAGGCTGCTTCTTGCCCACCTCATACTCAGATGCACACAGCTGCTCCACACAAATCCACCTTACTGATATGCCTGCACTTCTGAGTGACAACAGGTCTCAGCTGGAATTGGGTTAGAGTGCTTGAGAAGGGAGTCACTGCAAACATTTCCCCCAAGGATGTGAATAATACAGAGTAGGGGCTATTTCCATTTACAAAGTAGGGTCCTGGTGGACAGCATGAAATCATCTTTGATAGGAAATAAATGGAGAATTCTTGAACATATCATAATGGGGGTTAAATCGAAGTGCATATTTTGCAAGAGAAAACATGCCATTTTAAAAAGTAACTGCATTTCTTCTACTTTGACACCTAAATACCATCCCAATTGAGTAACAGGCTAATTGGAAAAAAAAATAAATCCTTGTAAACACTCAAAAGTGTTTAGCCAATTTGACCCAGACCTGGCAGCATTATGAAGTCTTTGTGGCCTTGAATGGCCTGACCTGGGGGAGAAGAAGGGAGGAGGTGAGGAGGAATAAAGCCAGCAGCAGCCCACATAATTACTGATTAAGATCACGCGTAGCATTTTGAGTGGCATGTGAAGCAGCCAAGTGCTATTTTATCTCTCTATGTTCCTCTCTCTAACCACAAGTGTACTTACTATAGGCATACTTTACTGCTCTTGGCTTTTTTCTTTAAAAATAGCTCCAATTAGCCTGATGATCTTCTTTTGAGTTCCTGAGTGAGGCTACCTCCTGGATCACCACATTCCTCTCACAAGACCCAATGTGGAAATTCCCTTGCCTTAGGTGCAGAGCAGATTTTTTCTTCCCCTAGAAGCTCCCAGTTTGCTGTTAGCAAAGCATTTCCAAGCACTGAGCACTTTTGAGGGAACTGTAGAAGCAGTTATTTTTGACCTACACTGAAAACTTGCACCTGTATTTCATAACTGAGTGCAGGAGGTACCCACCTGCAGGTCGTCCTAAATGCCTTGGGGAGAAAAATGAGGCTTTTGACGTGCTGAAAGTTGCTTACAGATGTTTTGAGTCTGCATGTTACTTCAGCTAAGGGCTTGTAAGGACTGGAAGGAGACCTGCCACCTGTAAATAGCTCCAGCTCGCCAGTTCCATGGTCTAAGAGCTACCTCACAGCTGAAGGACCCAATTTACTTATGAGGGCTGCTAGAAAAAAAAGAGGAACAACAAATGCTGGTGGAGAGCCCTAGAAATGCTCTGTAGAGTCAGACCAGTAGCTGACTGAGTCAGGCATTCTCTCTTCAATCAGCAGCAAAAGGACCTGCTTAAAATTCAACTGATAACTCAACAGCTGCCCGAAGCCTCAGGACTGGCTCTCCAACTGCTAAAGCAGCCAGGTAGGTTACTGCTGCCTTCTCGCCTCACTGCTCAGCCTCAGTGCACTCCAGCTTCTGGCAGGGTGCTCTCTGGAGAAGGATGGGAATAGGATGATGTTTCTGAGAACTCAGGCATGTGTCCAGGCTGAAGCCACCTTTGCTCTGACCTGCATGGAAAGACTTCCAAGGGTGCTAGCTTCAGCTGCACCTCTTGTTGCTGTCAGCTCAAGCCAGCTTGGCTCCTGTGCTGTGGCCGTATCATTTCTGTGCTGTGACCATCCTGTAGGCTGCTCCCCAGCTTTCTTGTAGGCTCCCTTTAGGTACTGGAAGGTATCCCTGGAACATTATCTTCTCCAGGCTGAACAACCCTAGTTCTCTAAGCCTGTTGTTTATAGGAGAAGTGTTCCAACCCTCTAATCATTTTTGTGGCCCTTCTCTGGACCCACTCTAACAGGCCCATGTTTTTCCTGTGCTGAGGGCTCTAGAGCCGGACACAGTACTCCATGTGGAATCTCCTGAGAGTAGAGTAGAGGGGCAGAATCACCTCCCTTGACCTGCTGATCATTCTTCTTTTGCCCAGGACACCGTTGGCTTTCTGGGCTGTAAGAGCACTTGCTGGCTCATATTGAGCTTCTCCTCAACCAACACCCCCAAGTCCTTCTCCACAGGGCTGTTCCCAATCCGCTCATGGCCCAGCCTGTATTTGTGCTTGGGATTGCTCTGACCCATGTGCAGGACCTTGCGCTTGGCTTTGTTAAACCTCGTGAGATGTGAAATCTGAGCTCCCCTGAAACCTTAGGATTAGAATAATGTTCTGGTGTCTGAACCCTGAAGTGCCTTTAGTATTTTGCTTCCTTTTCCCCTCTGTAGCAACAAACAAAAACCCACGTGAAACCTGCTGGGTTTTTGTTGCTTGTTTTGTTTGTGTTGCTCCAGTATTTCATGGCATTTTGCCACTACTTATAGCAACAGGTGTCAAATGATCTTGTGTATTTACAGTGAGGTGCTTTCATTGTGCTTACTCAGCAAATATTTAGACTCGGGCAAGCTGTTGACTTTCTCTTGAGAGTCAAAAAGAGGGCTTTGTGCTTCCTGCAAAGTCTGTAGCTATTGGTGGAAAAGAAAGTCCAGGGGGTGAAGTATCAGGACTCAAACACTGTTCTGTAAGCCTCGAAAACCACACAGGGTAGAGTTTATTTCCATTCAGGTATAATGATAACCGAGTTGGTCTGTTGATATTGCATAACACAATCAACCATATCCTGCCCCAGGAAAACAGTAGAGCTGTCTTTCCTTATTAAGGCGACTTTGGACCGTGGGAGATATTAAAACAGTCAGCTTCTCTCTTGAAGAAAACAACGTTCTTCCTTTGTTTTTGATTAGCAAACACTCATGCGATGTGATGTTATCAGAGAAATGTCTGCGGGCATCATGCTGGTGCAACCACACAGTGCAGCTGGGTTGCAGGAGAGTTGTGACACTTTTATGCTCTTCTTCTGGTGCGACCTGATGGGTGCTTATTCCCTGTCCTCATTAGTTTTAATTGTCCTGCTGTCTCTGTCTGCCCACACCCGCTCCAAGGCTGCCTTTTCTGTTGTGGCAGCCCAAGAACCAACCAGCTGAAAAATAAACTGTGCTTTTGCTGTTCCTCTCAGCCAGTCATTTCTTAGGCAGATCTGTTTTCTGGACTGTTTGCCATTTATGAACACAAAATATTTTTTCTGGCACAGGAGAGGCAGAGAAAGCGAGGATGGTGTGAGAAGCACTGTTCCTAATGCACAGGCTTGTCAGCAACTGGTTAAGCAGCTCTTTGATGGTCTGTGTTCTTGTGGCTATACTGCTTCCAGCACTCATGTAGAGTCTTTTGGAGTCCCCCCTGTAGATTGCAGTACCATGCCAGGATCACACTGAGATAATGTCTTTCTTCTCTGGCCACACGTTTGGGTTTTAGGGGCTTTTTGTGTGCGTTCCATCTGATGGACTTTCAGTTGCCCTGGTAAAGGGGTTGAGCAAAAAAGGTCATATCCCATGGTAAGCAACATGGTCTGAGATGCCGGCTTCTGATAAGTGGTATGTTCAGCAACCAGCACAATTTTTCTCATGTTTTCACCCATGCCTTTATCAGGTTTCAGCACAGTCTCGGTGCTGGCCATGCAGCGCATTAAAGCGAAAAAGATGATGGAAATTCAGAAAAGAGATATCAGCCCTGTGTATACTCTTTGCCAGGGGACACTGCAGAAGTAGAAAGCCCGTGTGGGTTCCCGGAGAGACCAGGCTTGGAAGAGAAATCTAATAGAAGGTGAATAAACAGACAAAACATAACAGTATCGGGAAATTCCTAGTGCCGAGAGCAGTTAGAGGCTAGGAGGGAACTGAGGTGGAGTTGTGGTGTATGTTGGATGTGATCTTACTCTTTCATTTTCTTAACAGTCTTTGCTACAGAAGTATTATTGAATTAGATGGTCTGAACCAGCCCAGCTGTTGTCATGTTTCCATGACTTGAACTATAAAAGCAATACACGGATAGAGCTATTCCATCAAAGTTTGCTCTCACTGCTGTTGACAAGTGTTCTTTCATGTATTTTTCATGTCGTTTATTGATGGTTTAATTCCATAAATGGCAAGTCTTGGAAGGAATCATCTTGTCTGAATTGTAGACTCTGAAATCCATCATTGTCTACACCTTTTGTCTGTCACTGCCTATTCCTTCACGTCAACAAAGTTTATTGTCGTTGTCTGTTACGTTTCCTCAACATGTTCCACAGCTGCTTTTTAACCTTCTGAGAATTAACCATTTTGCCATGATTTTGGTAACCCCAAGCAGCTTTTTGTTGCTTCAAAATCTGTTATTTCCATGGTTTGTTACAGTAAGTTTATTCTTTGTCTTTTCAAGCTTTAACGGACCATCTGAAATGACCCTGTTGGTGAAAA
The DNA here is from genome assembly GCA_013389965.1 of Todus mexicanus. NCBI lineage: Eukaryota > Metazoa > Chordata > Aves > Coraciiformes > Todidae > Todus > Todus mexicanus. Next base: position 6,149 of record WEIS01024218.1, on the reverse strand, counting down.
CCACCTGGAAACATTTTGCTAGAACAAGTTCTACTGGTTTTATCATAACTACTCTATTGTCTTAGTCTTTGGAACATAAATATTTATTTTGTCTTGATGCAGATCACTTTACTGCTTCCTACTGGATATTATATTTTGACTGAAACTTTTGGGTGCTGCTTCCTTCTCATTTATTTACCCAGAATTTCAGTCATAAGAAGCTAGCTCCTTCTTTTCAGACATTGTTTGACTCAAATGACTGAAGAAGAAATATGAGTTAGTAATAATCGAGTGCAAATAAGCACATTGAACTCCAGTGAGTTCAGCTGACTTTGGAATATATAAGGAATAAAAAAATCAATGTCCCTGGAGCCTCAGAGCATTTTCTGTTGGTGTGGTGCTGGATGATACATAGACTAGACAGAAATGCAGCTGTAAGAGTATATATGGAATTGAACTTGTAGAGTCAATATGATCTTCAGAATAGTTATGGCAAATACTACTTACAACCTTCTTGTATATTCTTAAAATTTTACCTTTTTAGCAATGATGGTAGGTGGAACTGTCCATAATGATGTGCAGCCATTATTTAATGGTAGGCCCAAAAGACCAACAAAACAAAAACTGAACAAAGATAAATGGAATTACTCATTTCCACTTTAGCTGGAACATAGGAAATATTTACTAGCAAATGGAATTTCTAGTAAGGACTTAGAGGCGAAGTTGATGAAAAAAACCTGTGACAGCTGGGAAGCTGACTGACTGATCGACTGAAAGGAAACATGACAAAGTTATGCCCACTGAAACATACAGTCCCAGGGGGTGATTTTGCACATAACCTCTTCCAGCCAGCATGAAGAGGAATGAGATTATAGTAACATTTATTACAATACTTAGTCATGCATTTGAAAGTTTCTTCTTCTGAAGTCTGCAGAGATGTGTGCCCACTTTCCGTGTGCTACTTCTTGAGAATATAGCTGAGGTGTGTGCTGTTACAAGAGGTTGATATGTTAATCTTTTTTTGGTGATGAATATGCTGGAAAACATGCCACAGTCTTTTTGATTTTCTGTTTCTTTTTCTGAGTATATGTAGTTTCTATATAGATTTAAAATGTTTACAGAGAATGAATTTTTCTTCGATATAGATTTTCTCTTCAGACACATTCTTGTAGTGTTATTCAATATTTTCTGAAACTTCAAAATAAACTACTCTGGAAAGACAAAACAAGCTAAGCAGAATATTTTTAATATGAATAATAAGTCAAGGACATTTAGAATCTTCTAACTAAGAGTATAAAGTGTAGTGATTGCTTTACAGATAAGTTTCCTTCAATGGCTTATCTGCCAGAGTTGCAGTTCTACTTATGACTACTTTTAAACTGTCTTTCCATCCATTACCATATGAATTCATAGAAAAGGAATGCTTTTGCTGATGATATGGAGAGAGATTAAATCAATTTTCGGTTTTTATTTTATATGATAGGCTGCCATTTCTGCTGAGCTCTTAAAATTAAAATTTTGCGGCTACCTAAAGGACAGATCTAGCACCTGAGGCTTCGCTGGGGCAGAAAACCAACCTGACAAAAACTTCATGCTGACTTTACAGTATTGATAAGCTTTGTGATAGCAGCAGGAGGAAAATCTGTGGGAAGCGTTCTCCACCCAAGCCCTGTCATTCAGAAAACTTCTGGTTGCCTGAGAAAATTAGGATAAAATAATTTGCATGAACATCGTATTGCTTCTGTGATATTCTGCAGAGCTAAAAATGTCAGTGCCTATGGGTGATGTCTTTGCCTGAATTTAGCCATACACACACATACCCCCTAAAGGGAAAGGGGTGGTCTAATCTGGCTAGTGGCAGAAAGTGAGGACCTGTAAGACCTTCAGTGGGTAGTCTGCTGCCTAAATTGGCTAGGCTTAACCGTTACTATTGACTGCAGAAAGAACTTATAGGAAATGCTTACTTCCACCTTTAGTCATGATGTAGGCTGGCCATCTGTCTTCTGAGAATAGATAACAGAGCAGAAACAGCTCCGATGATACAAAAGATCTGAATGCATGGTTCACCTCCCCTCAGTTCTTCATTCTCTTACTAGCCTTGTGGGTAGAGCAGTCGTCAGGAAACTGGCGACCGCTCTTATCCTGAAGGAGAACATGCTCCCTTGACTGCTTCTTCTGAGGCACCTGGTCCAATTTGTAACTAGTAGTGCAGTTTTGCTTATAGAAAGCAAGTGTGAGGGAGACCAACCTGCTTAAAAGGAGCCAAAGTCTTGGAGTACAAATTTCTATTAATGTCCATCCCCCGCATGGCTAGAGGTAAATTCACTCTTGGCTGTTCTGTCTTCCCCAACACACGGCCTCCCAGTTTCAGTGGTCAGGGTAGACTATTATTCTAATGATGCAGAAGCCTCAAGAGAATTTGAGTCTTTCGGTTTCTGGATAAGTGGTCTGACTGAACCTTGTCGGGCATTGTGGATTTTTCTCAGTTTGAGTTGTAGACAATTTTGCATTGGAGATAAATCATTGTCCTTCCTAGAAGAATGGGGCTCTGAGTGAGTAGAGTGCCTATCTTAGCACAGAAGACCGTGAATGAGTTCAGGCAGTGCTGGACATCAGATGTTTGGGATTTTTGCCTGAGGTGTGACTCAGTCCTATTTTCTAAATCCCCATTCAGGCAATGTTTATCGACAAATATATGACAACTGGAGCCTGAATGATAGAAGATTCGTGGCCATGTCTACATTGTCTGGGCTTGAATGGCCTTTGAGAACAGCAAACTGACTCTATTCCTCATAATACACCAAAATAAACCTTTTCCTGGGTAATGGAAGTGAATACCAGGAAAGAGGTCTCCTGCTACTCTGCAACTTTTTTTTTTTGTCACTGGCAGCCAGAATTACATCCAGTGCTCGAGATAAGGATATGTTGCATCAGTGTAACAACATTTCCTGTTTTGTTGTCTGGTCTTTTGCCGGTAGCTCCTCACAATCTGTTTGCCCTCTTGGCAACTGCTGAACATCAGGCTGTTTACAGAGAAAATCCCAAATCACCCCAAGATTGCCTTTCCAGGTAGTGAAAGCTGATCGCTTTCGATGTGCTGGTAAGATTATTTCTCCAAGAACAGTGTTTTTTGTGGATCCTTGGCTAACAATAACAAACCAAATAAAGCTAGAGGACACCTAATCTCATGAGATTTCCCATGAAAATTTATCCACTGTCCAAAACCAATCATTCTACTATGGAACTGACTGACAGAGTGGCCTTTGCATTTCAATTAGTTTCACAGGATCTGGAAAACATCCAACATTTAGGTCTTGTCTGTCAAGGTTTAAGGTCAGGACAGTCTCCTAGACCTGTAACAGACACTCTCTGTTAACCCCTCTCCAAAAGTGAAGAGAAAGGGAGTAAGGGAGACTTTTGGATTTGAAAAGAAAACTAAAACAGCTTTAATGAAAGTAATAATAATAAAATGGATTATATACAGATATGTATACAAACCCAGTGTTAAACCCAACCTCCTTGATTCCAGTTACATCACCACTGATGCTGTGGAGCAGGTGCTGAGGACATCACAGACTAGACTCGGTCGCAGATGTGAACTGAGTTCAGGAGCTGGATTCTGGAGGTGGATTCAGCAACACATGGATTGGGATCAAAGGCAGAACACACAGTCCTCCTCAGGACATTGACCATTAAAGAAGACAGAGCGACCCTTGTGATCCCTCAGCTTTATACCAAATATGGGTTGGAATACCTTGTTGGTCAGTTCAGGATCACCTGTCCTGTCCGCTCCTCCCCACAGATGTGGCCTTTTGCTTTCTACACTCCCCAATGTGGCACACAAGATCTAGCAGTGACCTTGGCCTGCAAGCCAATCCTCGGTAGTAACTCTAAACATGGAGCATCATCACTCCTAAAAGCAGGCACTGTGTAAAAATCTGCTGTTAACTTCAGAATGTGCAGTTAGTTAGAAGAGACTGAGCTGAGAAGTGAAATCACTGAATAGAATTGTTCTAACTCAAACCAGGATACTGTCCTAGAGTCTCAGTCCTGACCTGGTGTGTCTGGGTGCCAAAGGTAGTTAGTATGGGTGTTGGGCTTCAGCATGTGAGGCTGTGGCATGGTAGGAGGAGGACAGACAGAAGCACCTGCTCATGTCGTACAGTGCAGAGCACACTCTTCACTGCCGATGGAGGAGGCCACAGACAAGCTTGCTTCTGCAGGCTACTAGCTGCAGAACGTAAGTCTAGGACCAGTTTGGCCTGTTGTCACTGACTCTGAGAGCAGTCAGACAGGAGTGCTTTGAAAACTGCAGCTCTTGAAGACACTGATGTCCACAGAAGCTGCTGGGAGACTGTGCAAGCCCTGCTGCTGGCCGTGGAAATGAGGAGAAACAGAGATGTTTCTAACGGAAAAATTTTGGAAAAAACCCTGAACTGACCTCCATTTCTGGCTGAATCCATGCTGAGGACTCATACTTCTAGTCTAAGCATTAATTAGCTGTGGGTTTACCACCCTACAGGGGCTCTTGGGGAGCTTGTGCTCTGCTGCCTCCCAGAAGTCATCCATGGACCCCAAATCCAATAGTTCTTCCAAAAACCCAGTCTATAATCTATTAAAATAATAAGATATTGTCTTAAATAGTGATATTATGAAAAAGATAAATAAGTTTTGCGACTCTGCTCCGGCATGCTGTCAGTATCTTATGACCCTCTGTTATCAGTAAAACTTCCAGTAATTCATATACATTAAGGAACAAACAAGACTATTTAGTAAGAAGTCACTATAAACAATGTGCTTTGTAAAAAAAAAAAAAAAAAGAAAAAAATCTTCAATGACTTTCCAGAGAATCCAGATTCATTTTAGTTGTGTAAATTAATCAGAACTGTGTCTTTCACATCCAAGTTATCATTTCCAGAATGTCGTGTATTTGTAGATGTTTCTTCCTAAGAAATTGTGTAGAAAAGCTCCTTATTCTCAGAGAAGCAATCAGACAGGAACAACAAGATGTACTGAATAATCTCCTATTTCGACAATAATGGGAAATAGAGTGGGTGCTGCACAGGAGGAGGTTGGATTCCCGTACACTCCAAGGGGAGGGTTGTCTGTAAGGACCTGGGACTTCTGGAATTAGTCTATGATGTTACACCAAGCAATGACCTCTTGGATCTCATGATCTTTGAGTTAAATCAGAAGATTTCACATCCTGTCTATGGCCTGAAGTTGTTTGGACATGGGAGGGCTGGTTTATTCAGCTTTTCTTTTGTGGAAAAACATTGGATAGGTTTCTTGCCCAAAGACCCTTGCCTGCTCACTCACTCTTGTGTCTCTACTGTAAGGCATTCTAGGATCCTGTGGGGATGGAAGTTCCTGGAGGCTCAGCAGAGTATCTGTATTTCCATAAGAGCAACAGATGTCCTGCATTAATCCTCTCTCTGGTGGTCTTTGTGGTCTCCCCATGGGGATCCTGCTCGTGGCCTGGATGGCATGCAGAACAGCTGCTGTTATTTTTATTCTGGCTGGCTGCATCCAGACTCTGTGGGATGACAGCACAGCTGCTTTCCTTTTGGGGCAAGGCATGAAGCAGAGAAAATTAGTATTTCTTTAGAAAAGGAATCTGGTTTTAAGGTATAAAGGCTTTGGGGATGACGTTGAGATTTTTGTTTGAATATCATCACAGGCCTGACAAGCACAACTATCATGGTTAAGTTCTTTTATAAGCTAATGGTGATTGAATAACTTTCCAGGCAACATATGTATGTGTAACCCAAAGGTAAATACACGCCAGCTATGTTAAAAAGGGCAGATATAATTCTAGTTACCGTAGTCAATTTCTTCTTTCAAGATACTCCCACCTCCATTTTGCATCCTGAACTTTAATATAGTAGCTGGCAATTGTAGCAAAACTGAAAACCTCAGTGGAGGTTACAGAGGTGATTAGGGGACTGGAAAATCTCTCTTATGATGAGAGACCTGGGGGTTTTTAGCCTGGAAAAGAGAAGACTGAGAGGGGCTTTTATCAGTGCTTATAAATCTCTAAAGGGATGTCAAGAGACCAGACTCTTTTCAGTGATTCCCAGAGACAGGACAAGGGGCAACGGACACAAACTGGAACACAGGAGATTCCACCTGAACATAAGAAAAAAATTTTTACTGTGAGGATGACAGAG
>WEIS01024217.1:0-19368 GCA_013389965.1 Todus mexicanus | reverse complement strand
GGGCTTGCATGGAACCCGACAGAAACCCCGGCTTGCTGGGAGGACATCCCGGTGATTAGCCCGCTGCAATTAGAGCTGACCCAGCTTAAACCTGTCCAGCTTCTCCCTATCCTTAGGGCATCCCTGATTTCTCATTAGCAGCAGCTGCAGCAGGCTTGTCACGGCGCCTGCTGCGTGAGGTGGTGAAACTCGGGTTAGGTGAGCAGAGGACGGGGTGATCATCGCTGTCACTGCTGGACACCGGTTATTTCATCCGGAAAGCTGAGACATCGCTGAGGCTGGGCAAGGAACAGGGGGAAACAGCGAGTCCCACAGAAATTCCAGCGTGAGCAAGAGAAACGATCCACGTGACGTGGTTTGGCCGGTTGCGCAGTCCTGAAGCCTTCACGTTCCGCTCTCCTGTGAGGCGCTGGCTGTCTCCGAAGGGTGGGTTTTGTTGGAGGCTGCTGAACTCTGCCGTAGGAGCGTGCACAGCGCTCTGCGACAGCGCCGCTCCCCTTGCTCGTGAGCCCTCCTGCACAACAGCGGCGCTGGGAGGGCTCTGCGAGCCCGGCCACCGGCATGTGTTCCGCTGGTTAATTAGGTAACAGTCAGCATCTCTCAGAAATAACGCCTCTCCTGCAAGAGCCGTTTGTTGTGAGTGTCAGGCTTTCTGTTTCTAAATTACCCTTTTTTCAGAAGGCATTTCTGATTTCGATTGATCTTCGGCTGTTGCTGATGCCTCCCTGGCTGCTTGGGCCGGAGCGGAGAGCTGCGATTCCTGCCTCCGAGAGCAGTGGTACCCGTGTTGCGGGCCCTTCGCAGAGACCGGAGCAACGAATGCACCTTCGCATCTCAGCATCGTGCAAACGAGTCCTTATTCTTCCTTTTTTTTTTTTGTGGACGACCTGCTTTGGGAATAGTTTTCTGCGTGTTTATCGTGTAGGTAATCGCACCTAAATATTATCTTCTCCCTTAGCGCCGAGGGTCACGCAAGGTAATTGCAAGACTCGTTTTAACGACCTGGTTGGTAATGAACTGCCCTGGCTGCCCCGAGCGGTTGTCCTGGTGTTACCAGTCAGCTGCTTAGGTACTCGCAAGGGGAATCTGATCGTTATTCACAGAGACAGAGAAACAAACATTAAATTTAATTGCGCTGCCGAGCACCAGAGTCATAATCTTTATATGACAGTTAATGCTTTCATTACTTATCAATCCAGTTACTCTCTCGGAGCCGAGCGTCGAACCAATGGCAGCGGATCCTTCTCTTCTGCACGCGTAGAGACAGAGAAATGACCCAGTATGATTGAATAAGTATACAGATATTTGTGTTTTATATGAATTGTTTTACTAACTCCTGCTGGCGTCTTTATTTATCTTGTTAAATACGTTTCCCTTCCAAAGTCAGAGGAAGCTTTCACCGTTTCCCACAGGCGTTCTTCCAGCACAGCCTTGGTGCCTCCATAGACAGGGGCAGCTCCTGAGGCATGTCCCGTTCCAGCAGTGTTCCTGGGCACGGAGCTGACCGCGCAGCGCGGCTCTCCCAGCGCGCCGGCTCCGATCCGGCAGGATCCCATGCCCACGGTTGGCACCACAGCACCCTCCTGGTTGCTTTCCTTGAGCGCGCTTTGTTAGACGCCTCTTTAAATGTTTGGAAGAACACTGTAGGAGAGTCGAAGAGCAGCGAGGAAGTCGCAGAGTCGTGTTGCAGCGGTTGGACCTGATGCCCTTAAAAGGTCTTTTCCAACTGTCCTGGTTTGGGTTAGAACAGAACAATTCTGTTCTATGGCTTTTACATTTCAGCTCAGTCTGTCTGAAGTCAGCAGCATGTTCACCAGACAGAGTCTGCTTCTAACAGTGAGAACGCTCCATGGTTAGAGTTAGTACCAAGGATTGGTGTGGGAAACAAGGTCACTGCTGGATCTTGTGTCCCACACTGGGGGGTGCAGAAAAGTAAAGGCTGCACCTTCAGGCAGGAGCGAACAGGACAGGGGACCCTAAATTAGCCAACAAGGGATTCCAGCCCATCTACGTCATATTCGGTCTAAAGCTGAGGGATCGCGAGGGTCTCGGCCCTTCTCTCTTGGCCCTTTCCCCATTTTGCCCTTGGTCTTTGGTTTCCCTGAGCTCGAGCTGCTCTCTCGGCTTCGGGACTCTTCCTCTCTCGGTCTGGCCTTGGCAGCTTCAGCTTTGCCCTGAGGCCTCTGGCCCCGGTCTCAGCCCCCGGCTCAGGCCTTGGCTGGGCCCCAGGTTCTGGGCCGCATCCCTGAATCCAGCTCCCGGTTCCCGGCTGCTGCTGGGCCCTTCCACAGCATCAGTGGGGACGGGGACGGATTTACCAGCGGGGGGGTTGGGTCCGATACTGGATTTGTACATGTTTCTACATATTTACCTTTTATTATTACTGTTATTATTATTTTCATGTTTTAGTGAAGCTGTTCTAGTTTCCTTTCCTAATTGCTAAGTCTCTCTCCTTTATTTCCTTCCTTCCCTGTTTGGGTGGGGAGGGACAGAGAGCGTTCTGGTGCAGATTTGGGGGGGCCCTGACCCCAAACCGCGACACCAACCTGAACGATTCCGTGATTCTGCGAAGTTGCGATGCTGCTTTAATGAGCTTCGTGAAGCTTTTGCGTTTGTGTATCGCCAAGCTGTAGTGCCCCTTGCTGACGGGTGTTACCAAAGAGCTGCCGACAGCCGATTTGTTTAGTTATCAGACAGTATCTGATGATAAAAGCGCAGCCCCCGACTGATCCGTGCGGACACCAGGGAGCAGCTGGCGGAGCCCGTCACCGGTGGTGTTCAAAGCCACGCGTCGCTGCTGCCGTGTGGTTGCAGCACTTGCCTTCAGTGCTGGGGAAATAGCACGTAGCGCTTGAGAATTTCTGCCTGATACCTGGAAACAACTGAGATTTGGCCGTATTTTTACTGCCCGTTCAGATAGGTGTGATTGATAGAGGCAAATACAGGCTGAAAAATGCAGCGTCTTCTGAAGCTGCCTGCCCGGTGCTCTGGGACAGTGGTGACCGCTGGGCCTCTCTGGTTGCTGCTGGCAGTGGGAGAGCTGCTCCCGTAACTCTGCCTTTAATTAAAACCGAGCTCGTTTAATTCGTTCCCTGCGATGGCGTTGGAGGTGTATCCAGCGGCAGGCGCCGTACCTGCCAACTTCCCTCCCATTCAGTAATTCCAGTTCTGCACCTCTGCTTGAGCTCTGCAACCCCAACTCTTCAGCCGTCTCGGGCTTCAGCTTATTTTAAGATGATTATAGTGCTGGCAGCAAAGCTTTCATGTGGAGTGAGAAGGAGATGAACATTAAAATAGTCAGGTTAAGTGGCACAATAATTGAACCTGCTAACAAATGGGGGGGAAGCCCTTTTTGTAGTAATTTCTTTGCTTTGCATAATGTCGGAGTCTAAAGCAAACAGGGCTTTTTTTCCAGCGTTGCTGTTGATGTGTGTACACTTGATGTGCCACGTTAATAAAGCACAGGGAAATTGAGTAATCGGCAGGTTGTCCTCTTAACACCCCGGCTTGCCATTACCCCAAGCGCGCGCGGCAAATGAAGAGTTCAATAATTCATAAACGGCGCTTTGTACTTGGCAGAGCGCGGGGAGGGAGGGAAACCTTGCTGGAGAAAGAGAGATCGCCCTGAGGTAAAGCCCCTCGGTAAGAACAAACCTTAATAAGGAAAAGGTGTCTGGAGCCACTGGTCTTTTTGTTCCAGGCAGGCAGCTCCTCTCCTCTCCTCTCCTCTCCTCTGTCGGTGCGTTCCAGACTTGTTGGAGAGTTACGTTCTGCGTCGCACTCTTCAGGCCCAGTATCCTCCCGGCACACCAAGGTTTTGTTCCTACGTTGACTTTCGCTGTGCTCCTGCTGCCGCTTTGCAGGCTCTGGGTGGTCTGGGTGATCTGCTCCCCGGGCCTGAAGAGCCCGTGTGGGTGATGGACCTCCAGGCGCGTCTGCCTGGACGCCCCTTGCTCCAGGGTACCACGTTCAGAGAGGTGACCACCTGCGTTCAGTGGGTGATGCTGGAGCTTGGGATGGAGCCTCACAGGCACGTGGCTTCCTTAGGTCGCCTGCTGCCCACAGCCTGGGGACCCGGCGTCGCTGCACCTCGTCCTCCTGTTGTGCTGCCACCATCGAGACCCTTCTCCAAAATGCCCTGTGGCAGAGGGTTCACGGAGAGCGTCTGTCACTGGTCTGGTGACTGGCCCAGCCCCAGCCCTTGGCCCAGCCCTGGATGGTGAAGCTGTTGCCGAGAGGCTCGCGGACCCTGGGTGGCTCTGGCCGGAGCTCGTCTGAGATCTGATTTTTCCTCGCCGAGCGGCGCTGGTGCCCCCGAGGAGCTGGGCTCATCAGTGCTCTAGTTTGTGCACTGACTGTTAATCTACAGGATCTAAACGCGCGTCTTAATTGTGCGTAAGATTTATGAACGCGGCGTTAAATGGCACGACCGGGAGGGTTTTTTAAAATAACAAAGTGGCAATTGCCGAGCGTTTCTGAAGTTTACAAAACACTTTATCTGTAGGGCTCTCGGATTCCTGCCGAAAGCCATCCAGCCTCGTGGTGCTAATCGTCCGTCTGGGCGAGGTGCTGAGGGAAAATGTCCTAATTAACAGTTAGTGCAGATTACTTAATGCATAAACTTTGCTAGGCAGAACTAATGTGGCTTTTCTTTGCCTCAGTCAGCGTTGTGCACTCTCTGTTCCAGGGAGCCCGGGGCTTCGCTGGGAAAGGGAGTCCAAGGGCAGCCCGTGGTCCGCAGCCTCCCCGGTGCCGCAGCACCTCCCTCCCGCAGTTCCCCGTGCCCAGGGATCCTGAGCAGGCTGAAAGCCACCGGTTTGCTGCAATGGAATTTGCCGGAGAAGTAAAGCCAGGGGCACCCTGAGCTGGAGGGGCCACGGCTCTGGCCGAGGCGCATCGCGTGGGAGCCGAAGGGAGCCTGCGTCGGAGCCCATGGGGAGCAGCGGGCGCCGGTGCGGGAGGGGAGATCCAGCCTGCCTGGCAAACGGGAAGGAGGAAGGAAGTCGCCTGCCTTATTTTCAACCATCAGATGTTGTTAAGGAGCGTGCCTGCTGGATGCCTCAGCAAAACACCTCCCCAGGCTCCGTGCGCTGGCCTGGTTCGTGAGGGAGGCTGAGGGTTCTGTGGTTAAACAGTTGCCGCATCCCGTACGCTGCCAACGATGACTGGGACTGTGAAAGAAAACCCGGCGATAGCTGCATTAATCAGCAAATGAATTTGCTTTGCCTGGCTTAATATTGATTTTTTGCCCTTCCCTTTTTGCAGATCCTGGCTGATGAAGCTCCTGGCAAGAGCGCTTGCCAAGAAAAGAAAATTTGGTCAAATGTTGTAGAATTCCGATGGCATATGAAGTGAGGGTTTAGATCCCAGAGTATATTTGCTAGAACCCAACTCTGAAGTTCTTCTTGCCAAGAAAAATATGAAATAGTGTCTCGCTTGCTTGCAAACAGGCAGCAGACAAAATTGCTTCTAGGATGCGTTCAGCCAGCAGCTTAAAAAAGGAGCGCTGCGGTCTCCGAGGCCGAGCTGGGGAACAGCTCCAGCAGTTCCTCGCTGCATCTTATTTACCCGACCCCCAGGGCACGCTGTGACCTCTCAGAATTTCACAACGGAACACGGCCCAGCAGCTTCTGCTGTAACTCTCGGTGCTCAGAGTCGCGCTGATAGAAAATATTGTTTAATTTTAGCAGCTGAGGCCCATCTCCTCTCTGGCCGGGTGGCTGGAAGGCAACAGATCCGCACGTGTCCAGCGGGGAGGTACCAGCTGGGTGGTTACCCGGGCATCTCCTCCCTCCCTAAATGGTGCCGGCAACAGCCCTTGCCCCTCGCATCTCTCCGCGGGCCGGCGGCAGCAGGTGGCCTTTGCCCGGCGATCCCTCGGCTGCTGGGAGCAGGCCGGCGGCGGTAGCCCCGTCATTTGCAGAGCTTGCGGCTGGAGGTGGACGCGGGCGGGGTCTGAATGAGCCTCTGTTGCGTTTGGTGTCACCGGAGTTATTTTAATTCTAAGCTAATTTTTTACGTTGTCAGACTCAATACCATCAGCGCCGCCACCACGCCTATCTGCGGCCGGGCCGTCGCCGCTGCTGGCACCGTGGTCACGGTGTCACCGCTGGTAATTTAAGTCTGACATTAGAGAGATTAATTCACTGTGAAAATGACCCTCGGGAGGCTGGATCAGACACGGGGTGAGTCATATTTGAAAAATTGGATGTCTTATTGTTTCAGAAGTTCTAATTAACTTTTTTTACCCGTCAGAAGTGGTGGGTGCAGGTGCATCGTGGCTGCCCGGTGCGTTCTAGATGGTCTTTCGAGGTCCCTTCCAGTCCCTGACATTCTGTGATTCTGCTGGGATGGCCACAAGGAGTCAAAACCCCCTTTGCAGTTCTCTGGTAGGTGGGATGACTCCAGTGCTGTGCTGGCGCTGAACCAAACTGTTTCCATCTCTTGCATTTCACTGTTAAGGCTAAAAAAATAATAATATATATATATATCACATAAATTGGAGCTGTGTTTTCATCTAACTTTCTTTCATCTCTCCCTGGAAAGCCTGGCAATCAAATATCTGTGCAAATCTTCTTTGTCAGCTCCTGGCAGATACTTGGTCTGATCCAGTGCTCGTAGCTGCGTGTGGTGCGGGATGGAGCAGAGCCAGGTGCGTTCCCTGGGCGATTACCAGAGACTCCGCCTGGGACCTGCGAGCCTGGACAGCAGGAGAAATTAAACCAGACCTCTGCTCTAACCTGTAGCTAGCCAAGTTTCCTGATAACTTTTCTTCTTTTTTTTTTTCTGATGTTATTCTCATTTTCCTCACTGTTTTTCCCGCTGACACCTTTCATCCAATGTTCTCTAAAATATGATAATACAAACCTCTCAAGACACGGAGGCTGTAATAAGACCCGAGAGTGACTCTAACTAGGGAATTTCTGCCACTTCAGTATTTTTGTCTTGCTATTTTGACATGTTTTATATGCCCTAGCAGCTTCTGGAGGAAATCTCGTGTCTCAGCTGTGCAGGAAAAGCTGGCGTGTATCTGAGACATGTTTGAGGAGAGCTAATACGCCTGCCTGCACATGAAAGGTGTAGGAAGAGGAGAGGAGGACATGACACAGCCAGCAGCGCGAATTCGGTCTAGCAGTCTGCTGGTGGTAGATCAAAAGAGGAGGAAAATATATTTCCTTCTTTATTTTCCTGACTCCGTTTTGTGAGGCGGGGTCGCGCGATGCCTCCACAACTCCGCGCCTTGCTTATTTTCGGTCCGAGACTTTGGGTGGTCAGAGTACTTCAGCAGCAGACCTCCAGGGGCTGGTCCACTCCTCTCTGCCCAAAGCCACTCATCTGCATCCTCGAGCCAGTGCTGCTCACTGTCCAGACCATCCTCCGAACACCAGTTCTGAGCGAGCTCTCCGGAGTGGTGGTGGAACCATAAACCCTCTGCGTTTCCCAAACGTTTTCCTCTCGCTGTTCAAGGGAGGGACTTTTTACAAGGGCTTTGCAGTGACAGGATGAGGCGTTGTGGCTTCAGACTGGGAGAGGGGAGATTTGGATTAGAAATGAGGAATTTCTTCGCTCTGAGGGTGCTGAGACCCTGGCCCAGGTTGCCCAGGGAAGCTGTGGATGCTGCATCCCTGGGAGTGTTCAAGGGCAGGTCGGACGGGGCACAGAGCAGCCTGCTCTGGTGGGAGGTGCCCCTGCCCGCAGGTCTTTGAGATCGTTTCCAACCCAAACCCCAACCCGGATTCTCCCAGGGTCAGGGCACGTGAGCTCACCCCTGTGCAGTTTGAGGGCCAGCCCGAAGGCGCGGCTCTGCAGGGTTGCTGAGCAGGAATTTTCGGATGTGGGTTGCAGAGTTCTGTCTGGAAGAGCCGAGGCTGGTTCTGCAAATCCTCTCATCCTCTGTGAACTGCCAAATCTGTTGAGGTTAGACAGTGATTGAAACCATTTATTCTGGGCTTGGATGCCAAGGTGCCAGAAGCAGGTTCCTTTCGTCGGGAGGTGTCTCTGATGTGAGATCTGCCGTTTGGGAAGGAGCACTGGGATAGGTCTGTGCCCAGCTGGTGTAGCTGGTGCTTCTGCTGCCGCGGAACCAAAGGAGGCTCCCAGCTCTCCCCACCTTGCTGAGGCCCCGCTGCAGAGCAGCAGCTCTGGCTTCAGCCTCCTGCTCTTGCTCAGGCGCGCGCCCGTCAGCGCGGTGTGACTGGTGCCAGCGCTGTCAGCCGCCCCGCTGCTGGGGCACCCGTCGGGCTTCGCTTTCGTTTCATATGGAAAAGCTCTGTCACGACTGTCTATGGTTGAAAGCTTCCTGATGGCTCTTGCTTGGCAACTTGGCGCGGGTGAGGCTGGAGGACAGACAACTCAAGCATTACGTTTTGTAGAACAGCTTTCTTGTCTGAAAAGGAAAAAGAAACACCAACCCCCCCCTCCACGTTCACAAAAAAGCATTTGGTAGCATGTGTCGGATCCATCTGCACGTGCAAAACACGAAGGGGAGGTGAAAACGGTTATTAGAATGTAACTGCCAGAATTCTGTAGAGGGGGGGGATCGGATCGACCTTGTTCCGGCAATACCTGGCTCGTCGGTTCCCGCGGACGATGACCGCGTCTCGCTCTGCAGAGGGGAGCTCTGGCCGGCCCCTGTGGGCACCCTGGGCACTGCCCCGGGGCTGCTGCGGCCACGGCTCCAGCGCCAGGCTGCGGGCTGGCAGCCACCGCGTGTCGCTGACCTTCCAAGGCCGTTCGCTTGTGCTCGCTAATGCAACTGGATTTCCAGCGCGGCTTTCCCCTGGCCATCTTCTGTGGAATTCCATCTGAGCTGAGTTAAACACAGGCAGACATCTCTTGTCACCGAGAGACAGCGTTTGAAAGGGGATCGGCTCCTGAGGGTGCAGCTGGGAAACACCAGGATTTCCTCGGAGCTTATTTGTTTTGGAAACGTGTTTCATTCATGCTAATACCGGTATTTTCATCGGCTTCAGTTTAAGCTGGGCATCGAGGTGCTTTGAAAACCGGGCTGAGGGGTTACGAGAACGTGTTCACACCCCAAACCCGTCAGAAGTCAGACCTGTAAACGCTGCGGTGGCGGATGGTGGTGATGAGCTCCCAAGTGGCTCGTTTATCTCCTGGTGGCTGCTCAGCCCGTGCCGCCCACCCGGGCTGGCTCTGCCGACCGCCTGCAGAGCTGGCGAGGAGGGCAGCGGCTGGGGAGCCAGAGCTGTCGGGCGCCGGCTGCTCGGCTGGGTCTGGAGAGATTTCTCCTGGGCTGGGGAATGTCATTTGTGTCCTGGGCTGAGAAGCTGCTGTGGAAGGTTTTTGATCTTGGCGCCCTTTTCAGTGTGTTGCTGTCAAAGTAGCCGCTGGCGTGGGGAGCGCGGAGCCTGGCACTGTGCAACCACAGAGGCGTTAGTGGACAATGCAATACGCGGGCGAGCAAACGAACACCTCGGGCCGTTCGTCCCGAGCCGGGTGCGCAGGCAGAGCGCTCTGCGGCGACGGGGAAGAGAAAAGTAGCTCCGTGACAGCTTGTCTGTCAGTGTCAAGGAGACTCTCTAATTTGCCGACGTCGGGAGATGGCTGCCTCTGGGGGCAGGAGGAGCGCAGATATCTGCTTGGGCCGCAGCCAAGGCGCCGAGCACGCTGCGCGCGGCATCGAGCGGTGCCGGCAGCGCTGAGACGGGGAAGGGCCTCGCCCGGGACATGCGGTGCTGAACATTCCTCCCTCCAGAATGGCTCTGGAGATGTGCCCAGATGGTGCCCGACACCCGCTCCTCCGGTGTCCCCATTAGCATTCGAGCAGCAGCGCGGACGGTTACCGGCGCTTCCTCAGCGGGGCCGCGAGTGGGATTTTGCTGCTTTCCTTTAAAACATGTTGTTGGCTGCTGCCAGCGAGCTGGCAAGTGCGAAAGGCAACACCTGCGCTGCTCGGAGCTGCCTGCGCCGGGCGCGGGGCGGGGGACGGCTGGGCCATCTGCGGCGTGTCACACCTCTTCTGCGCCGCTGGCGTGGACGGGAACGCACCACCCGCAGGCAAGGAGCGGCCCAGGGGTGCTGCTGAGCTGCCGTTCTGTACCCCCGGCGTCTTTAAGGCTCCCGCCCTGACAGAATCATAGAATCACTTTGGCTGGGAGAGGCCTTTAAGATGATCAAGTCCAATCGTTAACCCGGCACTGCCAGGGCACCACTGCCCCGTGTCCCTCAGCACCACATCTCCACGGCTTGGAAACCCCTCCAGGAACTCCTCAGGGTATTTCACTGCCTGCAGGTGGACACGAGAATGTGTTCGGGTGGGGAGGGAGCGTTTCAGCTGCTGTCCAGCTGTGATTACAAGGGTGTTGGGGAGATGTTGTGAGAGGATGGCAACGTTCTTCCAAGTTGCTTCCGAGTGACAAGGGACTGTGGCGTGTTCGGAGGTACAGATGGGAGAAACGTCAGCCGCAAAGGGAGCTCAGGTTTATTTATCATTAATTTTGACTTGCTTCAGCAGATGTTTGCTGGGAACTCTCTTAACCTGCTTAATTTGTCTCTGTGTAGTGGGAAGCAGGTAGCCCCAATTAGGAGACTGTTTAGTAAGTTCTTTAATGACTTTTACTAGTTTTCGTTGTTATTGCTGACACGGGGTGCGGAATCCTGGGAGCTGGGATTTAGATGTTACCTAAAATCCCAAACACATCAGTTGTGTGTACACAGGGGCTTTGCTCCGCGTCTGTTTCCCTTCTTGGCTGTTGCAGGTATTTGCTGCACGTGACCTTCAACTCTGGAACGTGTGATGCCACCCCCTTACCCACTGGGCAGGGCACAATGTTCCTGGGCCCTCCTTCAGTAACTCGCTGGGGGAACTGGCTCTGGTCAACCTCTGGCAGTCAGTGGTGGCAGATCGTAGAATCATGGAATAATTAAGGCTGGAAAAGACCTCTGAGATCGTCGAGTCTCCTTCGGTTTACTGTGCTTCAGAATGACGTGCTCCCTTGAACGTCTATGTTCAGCATAGAGTACGTGGGCATCACTGAACTGTTTAATCTTCACTTTCCTGCAGCCTGATCTTTCCAAACTCAGCACGTTTCCCATTGTTCTCACAAATGACGGTGTGAGCAGAAGAGTTTGAGCAGGGAATTTCCAAGCGGCGCAGAGCCTGGGGGAGAAGCACTAACACCCAGGTATCCTGCAGGGCTGTTGCTTTCCAGAGCTGGCCGCAGGTCCAGCGAGGCGCAGGCTGGAGCGGGGGGCAGGAGGCAGCAGCCCCTCCACAGATCGGGGCCGTGCTTGTGCCAGTGTTTGAGGCACAATCAGTGCTGGGATGAAGGGGGCCGGTAACTGGGGTCCCTCTCACGGTGCCCCAGCTCGGCTTTGGTTTCTCTCTCTGCACAAGCAATGCGTCCCTTCATGGTCTCCTCCTTCTCCTCGCAGGGGCTGCTCAGGACTCTTGCTCACATTAGGATAAACTTGGTGGCAGAAGCCGCAGATCCTCATGAGGAGGGAGGATGGCGGAGCCCACGTCCCAGAAATCTTGCAGTCAAAAGCTGTGATGTGAGAGCGCCGTCCTGCGAAGATGCGCTGGTGAGCCTCAGTTACCAGCTTGCTGTCTGGGGAATTGTACTGCCTCGTCTTCCTCCTCCATCGGTTTTCGTGGGCTTGTTTATTTTTGTGTTTCTCCGAACAGGTTCTGGCAAGTACCCTGAAAGCTCTTGCCCCGTGCAGTGAAAAAATGGAAGTTTTTTCCCGTTGCATTATTTTATGAGTACATAAAATTTCATGGCATTTATGGAAATTTGTGTCATGAAGCAGGTGGCTTGTTAGCCTTTATTTTATTTTACTAGGCTCATTTGTGCGCGTGTAACATTAAATCCTTGTCACAGGTTTGTGAATTATGCCAAGGCATTGTCTGGCCCTGCTGCCTGAGGAGCTCAAGGAGCAGGTGGATTGATCTGGTCATGGTTTTGGTGTAGGGCTTCGGTGATCCGTGCTGGGTGGGACATGAGAGAGGAGATGACCCGTGAGGGCAGAGGGTGGCAGCCTGCCTCTGAGGGCTTGTAGCTGCTTGGCCAGCTGGCGGGGCTTCTCTCTTCAGTCTGCTCTTGTCCCCCCCGATTGCAGGGGTGCTGCGAGCCCCAGCGCAGCGGGGATGGTTTCTCCGTGGTATCTGCAGAACGCTGTGGTAGGCAGCCCGAGAGCTGTCTTGTCTTGGTGGGCACATAGAGGAATAAGGCAGAGAAATTCAAATGACCTGAACAGCCACGACTGTGGAGTCACCAGGGGGGACCTTCTTGTGGCCTTTCGGTACTTACAGGCTTCTGAGCAGGGCCTGTGGGGACAGGACAAGGGGGATGGGTTGGAACTGCCAGAGGGAGATGGAGAGTGGAGAGAAGGGAGAACTTGTTGGTGCTGAGGGTGGGGAGAGCCTGGCCCAGGTGGCCCCGAGAGGTGGTCACTGCCCCATCCCTGTCCCCATTGCAGGGGAGGTTGTTGGGGGCTCTGAGCAACCTGCTCTAGTTGCAGATGGCCCTGCTCCCTGCAGGGGGTTGGACCGGATGAGCTTGAAAGGTCCCTTCAACCCCAACCCATTTATGATCCTGTGATTCTCTGCTCTGGATTGCCTTCTGATCCCGCTGCTTCCCCCACTGCTGCTGGGGTGCTGGTTTAGCAGCAGCGGAACCTGGCTGTGCCCTTCCCTCTCTGCAGGCTGTGCTCAGCGTGCGCCAGCAAAGACCTTTTCTAAGATGCTCCACTTTCAGCAGCCGGGGGGGTTTCTGAAGTTCTGGGGTGCGCGGGGGGTTCTGGCTCTGTCGAGTCATCGTTTGCCACACGCGGCGGTTTCTGTGAGCGTCCTGCGGTACCGGGAGACCTGCGCTTGTGCCCCCCGTGCTTGTGGCCAGCAGCCTGAGGTGGTCACTGGTGCTAGCAGCCGATGGAATCGCTTTCCCTCGGAATCGTCCCCTCCTTCGCGTGACCCCTCGCTGTGTGCCAGGCGGCCGCCCGCCTGCCGTGCGCTGGCCACCCGTGGGCCAGCCCGGCCCTGTAAACAGCATCTCCATCTGTGTGGCGAGGCGGCCCGGGAGAGGCACCACTCGGCACCCGCAGGTCACCGCGGGATGTGTTTTAAAGCCATCGACTTCTCTGTTGCAAGCAAAGTCCTTTCCTCTGACCTTTCCAGCGCTCCGCTGCCGATGCAGAGGGGGCGCGGTGGCAGCACGCGCGCCGAGATTGCCGTCACGCTGACTGTCGCTGTGCTGGGGCCGTTGCGGGGGCTGCAGGGGTTGATCTTACTTTTTCTTGCTGTCTCTGGTAGGGGTGGTTCCCTCGAGCGTCCGTCATTAACACCTTGAACCCGAACCCGCTAATGGCATCCCTGGCTGCATTCCCAGCAGACACATCTCTGAGGCTGGAAGGAGGGGCAGGCTTGTCACCTCACAGATGCATATTCCAGCCCTCCCGAGAGCGTTCCCTGCGAGCCCAGCGCGTGTGCCAGGACGAGCCTCACTCCTGGCATCTCATCTGGCACAACCGATTCTCTTTTCACTCCCTGCCACCCAGCTCCCCCCGTGCCGCACGCCAGCCGAGCGCTATTTTCTGTCACCCTTCCTGAGCCCTGACTGAGGGGGCTGCGTTATCTGAGCCGTCCCTGACCCGCCGACACGTCGGGCTGCGAAGAGCTGGCCCAGGAAAGCACTTGAGGGTGTGCTTAGTGTAGCTCTGGGGCTTGGAAAGGGCAAGTGCCGAACTGGAGCGGTGCCTCGCTTTGCCTGGGCGACGAGCTGCTGGGGCAGGACTGGGATTTAATCACGTGCAAGAGCTCACGTTGTCCTTGCTTCTCCCCGTGCTCTCCGGTTCACGGCTTTCCCCCTGGATCTCCAGCGTGGGTTTTTGAACAGTCACCCTGCTGTGGGGCTTGGCAGGACCCTCTGGAGCTGCTGTGGTGCCACCCCCCTGCTCCAGCAGGGTCCCCCCGAGCAGGGGGCCCAGCATCGCAGTGTCCAGGCGCGCTTGGAATCTCTGCACACAAGGAGCCTCCACAACCTCTCTGGGCAGCCTGGGCCAGGCTCCAACACCCTCGGCGTGAGGCTCAGCTGGTGCTGATAAGCTCGGGCTTGGCTGGTACCGCGTAGCCCGGTGGGTGTGTGGCTGTGAGCGTGAGCTGCTGTGTGGCCGCAGCGGCACATCCAGGATCCATTCCTGGCATGACCCCGAGGACAAGGACAGCGAAGTGCTGGGTTTTGCCTCGAGCTTTCTGGCAGATTAAGCCTTGGTGTCTCCGTTCACTGGTAGGACTTCAGGCAGCAAAATCTGTGATGTTCGGACGTTAACTGGGTATTGAGTGTTTAATCTGAGTGCTCTTAAAACACACAGCGCCGTGAGGTGTCCTTCTGCCTGTCGGTATCAGCGGCGCACTGAGAGCGACTGCAGATCTTCGTTAGAACTCCCATTTTCCCCGCGAGCGGGGACAACAACTGGCATTTACAGCTTCTCCTCCGCTTCTCGGGCAGCGGCTGTGTGTATTTTCCCCAGCTGCACCAGAGATCAGCTATTCGCTGGTTCCTCCTCGCTGCAGGTCTTGCCTCCTCTCGCCTCCTTTCCCGTCGCGGTTGCCGTGGCTGTTTGCAGCGGAGGTGCAGGGGCTCAGGGCTCTTCGGGATGGGCCGGGGCGCTGGAGAACCTGGTGGTTCTTAGAGCTTCGCTCCGCCTCGGCTTGTCCTTCCCTTGATGTTTGGGCCGGTGACAGCGCTTGCTCGTGTTTCGTTGTCTCACGCTTAGTGGGAACATCACTTGCATGAAGAGTGCAGCCAGGGCCTTTTGAAAGGAGCAGTTATTTTTGAGGGCCCACATTTAAAAAGAATGAAAAATAAATGTACTGGCGTGCCGAGGAAGTCACAAGCTGACCACACAAAGCAGGCGATCGTTTCCAGAGATGCCGAGGTTTCCGAAGCTCGTGGCCAGGGATGTTTTGGCTCGATGGGCACATCTGGGCTCACGCACATCTGTGCCGTACCCGGGAGCCAACGTGTGCTTTGATCACCGAGAATTAAGTCCATACACGAATGCGCAGGAAGCTCGGCCAAGGGGAGGAATCAGCCCTTCCAGCAACCGCAAAGAGGTGTTGATTTATTTATTGTGTCGTCGCTCTAAGGACGTCGCCACAATCACATTTCGGGTATGAAATAGGTTGTGGCTGAAAATTACATTTTAGGCAGCTGAGGCCAGTTTTTGTGTGAAGAAAGTAAAATGAAGCAAACACGGGGAGGAAGCTGTGGGAGAGGGAGCCACAGGGAGCAGTAAATCTGCAGAGCAGGAGGGTAGAGCTCCGTCCAAAACACCTCGGTCGAGATTTATGGAGAACAATAGTTAAGTACTAATGAAACAAGGCACTCGGCCTTTAGCTGACTTCACTTGTATTTAATGATTCTCATCGGACTACAAGATGAGACCTTAATGATCTGAGCGTGTAGCTAAAAATTCCCTCCCGTGATTTATTCTCGGGCCTGTTTCTGCCTGGGAAGCTGGAGAGGACAGCGGGGCTGCGCCGGGGGAGGATCTGGTGGCGGAGCCTCGTGACCGACCCGCTCCGAGCTGGTTCGAGCCGCGGCGCTGAGCACGAAACGCGGCGTCTGCAGCGGCGGTGCTGGCAGAGCCGCAAACGAGGAATTACAGTAATCCCATCTAGATGCTGTTAAACGGCGCAGCTGCTGCCAGGACAGGCAGGGAGCGGGCAAGGTCGAAGCCAGGAGATGTTTATGCAACAGCAAAAGGTTGCTTCAGTTACACTTCAATATGCGAGGCTCTTGCCTCTCTCCCGACCAGCGTAACTCCTCGAGTATGGGCGCTTCTGCGTTCCGAGTGAAAGAGCGTTCGCGAGGATAAGGGAAAGACACCAAACCCTGCGCTGGGGTTAGCGTTTGGGTTTCGCCAGTCGGAGCTCCTCTTCCTCTAAACCACCACAAACGATGTTCTGCGCTGCAGCGGGGCCTGTCAGGAGACACGTCTGAGGCCGTGAGGGATGGCAGACATCGACCGTCCCTCCGGCGGCTCTCGCTAAGGGGAGCCACGGGTGTTCAATGTGACGAGTTCTTCTGGAGAGGGGTTTTGTGTAATTGTTCCATCGACACCTGCGATGGCTGTAGCGGGAAAGAGAACCAGGAGGATGGATTTCTTCTGCAGGTTTCGAGTCTCCTGGTTTTGATCGCTTAACGGTGTGACTGTTCCGTCTGTGTTTCGCGGTACGGCCGCCGCTGTGCCTTCTGCACGGTGAGCCCGACGGGCCAGCAGCCGCGACGGGAGCCGAGCGTGTGGGGCAGAGCTCTGCTGGGCTGGAGCCAGCCTTAGCGTTCCCTCTGCTTTTAAAGACCTGGGTACAGGGAAGATGGAAGTTGTTTTTTTGCTGTAGGGAAATGGGGCGATCAGGCAGTAGAAGTGGTGGAGGGACGTGTCGCGAATCGTGGCGTAACACGTACGTGGAATAACCTTATCTGAACGTAGAACCATAGAACCATGAAGGCTGGAAAAGACCTCTAAGATCCAGTCCAACTGTCTACCCAACACTATCATAACCACTGAACCCTCTCCTGCAGTGCCACGTCCACACGTTTTTTGAACGCCCCCAGGGATGGTGACGTGCCAAATTTGGTTGCTCTGAGCAGAGTCTGAAGGTCAGGAGCACACTTGAAGTCATTCAGCTCTCCAGGAGTAACAACATGAGTTCTGGCCAGCCCTGCACGCCAGAGTGGAGGCGCCGTCCCGTGGTGATGCTGGGGTGAACTCTGGGGAAGCCCCACTGCTGGGCCGACCGCAAGAGCCGCGTGCCCGGCACGGACAGTCGCACGAGTCAATGCAAGGGTGAAGCAGGACAGGGAACGTCAGGAAGCAGGAGAAGACAAAGACGTATGTGGTCGTTAGCTTTGTAATTGCTCTGAGAAGCGTTTCTTTATTTGGGCAAAATTAGAAGGGTTATTTGTAACAAGGGAACGAGAGCCTGATAGCTCCATTTTGATTTGTGCTGCTGGCCAGAGTGTTTCTGGGGAGCTCTCGAGACACGTGTGCGTGCAGAGCGGAGCCAAGGGCACCGGGCATGTGCTCGTGCCTGGTGCGAGGCAGCGACCTCCTGCCGCAAGCCCTGGGCACCCGCCGCACTTTTGTCTCCCGTGGCGCAGCCTTGGTGACCTGGGGCACGTGGCGACGGCTGTCGGATGTCTCTGCGTCGCTGCCTGGGCCCCCGGGAAGGGGCCCTGGGTCTGGAGAAGGCGCTGTGAGAGGTCTGCAGTTCCAGGCTATTTTCGCTTGTTTATCGGGTCAGCGCCAGCCGATTTTGTGGGCAGCTTGTGCTTGTCTCAAGGTATTTGGATTTGATAATCTGATCAGTGCCAGTCCGTTCTTGGCTTCTCCGTCCACCTGCTGACTCCCCTGTGTTACCCTTCTGCTGCTCCATCCATCTGTTAAGAATTTACTTACAAAATGCATTAAAACAAATCACTGTGGCTTTATGTGCGCGGCGATCCTGTTTGCAGCGTTCCAAAAATCCCGATAAATAACCGTGTCTGTCGGTAGCGGTCTCGTAAAGTCTTGGGTTTCGCCGTTAGTGATTTACAGGGAGCGCCGCGGGGCTCAGAACACAGCCCTTTCACAGTCAGATTTGGTGGGTTTCAGAATTCATTCTGTGCTTCGTTGTCGGCTAATGCCGGTTGTCGGGCCAGGTGCGTGTGCTGAACGCTGGCATCGGAGAAATACATTCAGAGAGAGAGGAGAACAGCAGCCTCCGCTGAATTATTGCTCGGCTGTGAGGAAGATCACGGCCGAGAGCGGGGGCAGTGGAAATGGTGCTGTGGATCCTGATGTTTGTCGGTTTCCGGGCTGTGGATTTTTCCGTGGGGGCAGACGGGACTCCCGACCCTGCAAGGAGAGAAGACCATTCTCCATCCTCTGCAGAAGCTGATCTGAGGGCTGTTTGTGCCCGCACGGGCCGCGTGAGGGCTGGCGGAACCCCAGCGGGCTGATGCCACCAACCAGCGCCGCTCGGGCAGTGCCGTGAGGCTGGGCGCTGGCCGAGACCCTGCCAGTAACGGGGCTGGAGGTCCTGGGGGAGGCGGGCGGTGTTCAGCCCTCCTGCCCAGCCTCCAGTGCAGCACCTGAGCTCCAGGAGCAGCACCTGCTGGGGCGGCCAGTGAAGGTGCAGCTCCGTAACCATCAAACCGAGGGAGACGCAGGAGAGGAGAAGGTCTTGCTGGAGGCAAGGTGGAGGCGGGTGGCAGGCACGCTGGCGTCTGGAGGCCGCTGAAAGGCTGTGGCGAGGCTCGGCAGCCACGTGGCTCCAGCCCTCCTGGTGCCGCTTGGTGCAGGTTCCTGCTGCTCATCACCACCCAGCTCCCAGGCGTTTCCAGGGGACCGGCCCTGAAGGGTGGGCGAGGCCATTTTATCTTCTTGCGGAATGCTTGCGAGCCACGGTTGATTTAAATGAAGCCTTTGTCTGTAACGTACCAATTAAATGTTACAGGAAAAGCAGGGCGGCTTGGCTGGTCCAGGGGTTGAAATCTTTCCGCACTCTGTCCCAGATAGCGAGTGGTGCCGTGTGGAAGGATTCTAACGCATTCAGCAAAGCCAAACACAGCAGGAGCTGGACAAACCCCGGAGGACACCAGGACAGCCTAAAATACAGACCGGTGTTTTCATATTTGGTGCAAGTTCTTTTGGTCTAATTAATCTGTATCTACCAACGTGCTGATGAGAGGGAGACGCAGAAAGTTGTCTGCTGCGGCAAGGTCCCCGAGGCTCGAAGAAAACAGTCCCAGCTTGTGACTAATTATTTTTTAAGTTAAAATTTATACATAGAAAGATAAGCAAACATGGTGTTTATTTGACCTGTGCACCTTGTACCAGACGCTTTTCCCAAATACTGTTATTTAAAACAGGAATTAATAATAGAGAAGAAAATGCTGCTGAAGCCCGAGCAGCACAACAGGGAAAGAAAGGGATGAGCACGGCTTGAAATTACAGCACTTGCTGCATCAAGATGTTCATCACCTTGTCTGTGGCCACGCAAGGCATGGGCTGAATTTCCAGCCCTGCTGATTTTCCTCATGACTCTCATGGCATTGGGTGTTTCCTTCCCGAGAAGCCAAGGCTGGGAGCGCGCTGCTGAAGGGCAGGCCGGTGACCCTTTACGAGGTGTCTCTGCCCCGTTTCCGAGGGAGCGAGGCATGGCCGTGGAGCACAGACACGTTGCCCCTCACACGTGGGGACGTGGGTGGCTCTTACCAAGGGCTGTGCTGAGTGTCAGGGGTTGGGGCTGGGCTGGTCACCAAACGAGTGACAGATGCTCTCCGTGAACTCTCTGCCTCCCCAGAGGGAAGAGAGACTAAGGGAGAGAGACTGGTGGGCTGGGGGAGACACTGAAAC
>WEIS01024205.1:0-35744 GCA_013389965.1 Todus mexicanus | reverse complement strand
AGCCCCGGGACCCCCGATGGGACGTGCAGCCCCCGCAGCCGTCCCCTCTCCCCGAGAGAATTTACCTGTAGGTCTCACGCTGGTCGCTCCCAGCCTCAGCCGCATCACCAGCCCTTCCCCCAAGGAGAAACAAGCCGGACTAAAAACCCTTGACCTCTTTCAGCCGCGCAGGTGGAAACAAACCAGCCCCTAAACCCCAAGTGGAAACACCTGGGTTGGGTTGGCCTCAGCTGCAGCTGGGTCTGAGCTGAGCGCAGGGGCACAGAGACATTTGAGGGTGCCTGGGAGCACCCCTCACACAGCCCTGCTGGGGTGCTGCCCCTTCCCCAAGGCAGGGCCCTGCCTGCTCCCCTTGCTCATCGTAGGAGCAAACATCTCGATTTCTAGGAGGAAAGCTCTCACTGTACTATGTCGAGGAGATGGGGGCTTCAGGGCGGCCAAGGGCAGGGTTTGGTAGTAACAGTAAGAGGAGGATGGAGGGGATATTTCCTACAGGGGTGCTTCTCTTTTGCGTCACTGGATTACGGGCTGGAGGTGTTCCCAGGAGGAGAAGGTGAAAGAGGAAAAGCTGCATTGTAGACAAAGGCCATGGGAGGCAGCTGGGCTGCTTCTAAAGTGTGGGGCAGCACAGGATCCCCAAAGCTGTCCTCAGGAACACCTCTCCTACAAGGCCAGGGTGAGAGAGTTGAGGTTGTTCAGATGGAGAAAAGAAGGCACTAGGTGACCTTTCAGTACTTAAAGGGGCCTATAGAAAGTGGGGAGGGACTATTTACGAGGGCTTGTAGTGATAGGATGAGGGGTGATGGCTTCAAACCAGAAGAGGGGAGATTTAGATTAGAAACTAGGAAGGAGTTCTTTACCGTGAGGGTGGTGAGACACTGGCCTAGGTTATCCATTGAAGCTGTGGATGCTCCATCGCAGGATGTATTCCAGACCAGGTCAGTCTTGAGCAACCTACTAAAAGGAGGTGCTAGGTCTGTATGTGGAAATGTAAAGGAGAGGCAGATGCTGTGAGAAAAATGGATGTAATTAAAAAGAGACTGCTCTTGCTAGTAGGATTTTTGAGAGTGCTGCAAAGACATAGACAGTGGAGGGAAAGTCAAAGATAAAAGGTAAATGTGCAAGAATTCTGACAGCATAAATATGTTACTTCTGCTACGAAAGCACTTAGCTGTTATTTCTGACTACAGCTTCTGTCTACAGTTTCATGCCGAGTACGTCTGCGAGGGCTCTTCTGTGCGCCTCACCCTGAAATCTGCACAGCGTGGGCTGACTCAAAAGGCTTTTGAGATTACTTCCTTATCCCAAGAACAAGGAAGGGATTCGTTCCAGGTACAGAGCATTAGCTGCGAGTCACAGAATTCAGTAGCTAATATCACTCAGAATCAAAGTACTTTTAACAGGGTTGATGTTAGTAATTTTAGGGTGTCTTCTGAAGAGAGACATAAAAGGAACTACAAAGATTTAGACTAAACTCTCCTCTGCAGCTAGTGGAAAATTCCAAGAAATCTTCCATTTTGTTGAGTTTAGTGTCTGCAATACAAAGCTTTGAACACGCCAGACATCATCTGGCCTGGGAGCGCCCAATCCGGCAATCACATCTCTTACTGGGACTTAGTCGGGGACATTCAGGGAATTATCTAAGGAGAGAAGACCTGCAAATGATGAGGTTGCTCTGCCATAGTTCACATGTCTCTCCTGGGACACTGACACTGGCTGGCAGTCGTGATTTTGCTGCAGGTGTCTGTGCAATATTGCAGGGCAAGGTTGCTCTTCTGCCTTGGTGTCATCTCTGTGATGGAGCTTCAGCAGCAGCGACAGCCGCCAGGTCTCGTGTCTCAAGAGTAGCTCTGATTTTGCTAGGTGTGAAGTTAGCTCCAGGTTGGTGTTGTGGTGGTCTGCCAAGACAAAGGGACACCAAGATGCAAGGCCTCTGCAGACCGGGAAATTACGAATTGAAGGGCTGATGCTGCTCCAGGTGGTTACACTGCTGCAGTGCATGTGTTGTGTGCTGGCACTGGAGGTGTTTTGTGGGATAAAATCCAAAAGCTGACAGTGTTTTTGCCTGGGGTTACATCTTGCCTCACACACCCTGCTAGAAGGTGAGTGATGACAGGAACCACACGTGCATCGTTAGCCAGGCAGCAGTTTTGTGGTGACAGCCAGAAACTGAGAACAGCACTGGGAGACAGATACACAATTCCTGATTACTCCAGAAAGGCAAAACCCCCTGGGCCTGATGTACACAGTGTGCAGTGACACCAAGTGCATACTTCTCCCTAATGCAGGGTGCCCTGTGAGCCTCAGAGGTGCTGTAACCAGATCCCACACACCTTTACCCCTGCTGGTCTCAGAGCCTTGCAACCTAATTCCTGCTGGTTAATGTGAATCCCCAGCAGAGAGGAGGATGCTCAAATCACCATCTTGCCTGGGGACTCAATTTTTGGAGGCTGATGCCACCTCCAATTGCCCTTGGAGTTCCCTCTCCTCTCAGCTCTCCTGAGCTCTGCCCGATGTGCCCTCAAGCTTTCTGTTTTGTTTTTGTAAGCAGTTTGTACGGTCAAAAAGGTTGATCACATTGCGGTAATTAAGATCGTGCCAATCTAGATTAAATGACTTTCCTCATTTGCATGCCTGTTACCAGCATCATTTTTGCTACAACAGCATTTGCCTCTGACGCTGATGGAAAAATCTCTATTACTGCTGAGCTGCCCTGGCAGGGCTGGGAAGTTCTGGTCCTGCTGGGGAGGTGATGATGGTGGTTTCTGCCGTGTACCACCTCGCCAACATCAGCACATCTGCACACAAGCAAAAGCAGGAGGAAAGAACACACCGAGGTTCAGACAGCACTTGAAGGCTGAAGAAAGGCAAGAGAGATCAAAGCCTTTCTCCACATCCCAAAGGTGATGCAGGGTGCATGTCCCTGGGCACCCAAAGTAGGTCTGTTTGTGTAAAAGTTGTATTCCGTGTCTCACAGACAAATTAGTGTTGCCATTTGTTTGTGCTGCACGCACCAAGACGTGGCTCTTCTGTGTGCCAAGAGCAAAGCAGCAGCGCTGTAGGCAGGAGAGGGATGAAAAGTCACTCTGACCTTTTCCCATTGAGGACAAATGTACCATCCCTGGATGTGAACATGAACATCTAAAGCAATTTCTGCTACTGCACCCAGCTGGAGGGGTGGCAGAGGGGGACTGAATTAATCTGAGTCACCTGAATTGAGTTTCAGGCAGGTCAGGCTTCACAGGGCCAAAAAAGAAGAGATTTGTAATGTTCAGAGGAATGAAATCACGATATATTAGGGATGCTGTTAGAGCCTATATGGTGCCTGTACCCGCTTGTCAAATGAACATCTAGGTAATAATCTTTGGAAGAGATGCTGGATGCAGCATGTGGGGGGGTGTTGCAGTTTCTAGCTCTAACCTACTCCAGCAAGAAAGTGAAAGGAGTATTTGTTGCCAAAATACAACCACCTTGGTCTGTTGATCACTTTCTATGGCAGTTGTCTTCTTCAGTAGGAGCTAAAAGCTTTTTGAAGCTTGCAAGGGTATGTAACTCTGACCCTGTTTTGGAATAATATCCAGATTCATAGCTCCTGTCACAGAAAGAATAGCCATGATTTCCTCTCCATTAATACACTGAGGTTTAAATTGAGCCTCTTGTTTCTTGTCATATATCTGAGAGTAATGTCTCTGTGGTAGTCACATCACTGCTCCCCAGACCTGTGCACATCGTGTGCATGGACACAGCATGTCATGGATAACTGATACAGCTACAGGAACAAAATCTGTTTGCCTGCAGGGCTTTTGCCTGCATTGAGAGTTGAGTTACTGGTGAATGTTGTGAAATTTCAGCGCAAAGGTAGGATTGAGAGCTGTACTGAACTTGGGGATTCGAAGAGCTCTTCTTGTCTAGTTGCACCTGTAAAGCTGCACTGAGACTGAACAAATGTCTGCTCAGACTCCCATCACAAATGATGGACTCATCTGAAAAACAGATTAAAGAAAGAGAAGAAAAAAATATTGTACTTTGTATTTTGTTTTACTTTACTTTCAGGTAAAAAAACTGGCAGGCTCCCATCATCTGAGCAATAGTATTCACTACTAGGAGAAGGATTTGTTCATGTCTATGGCGTGGTCCAGAGAAAAGAAGCACTGAGCAGCAGAAACCCTCCTCTAGCTCTAGCACACAGTGCCCATGGCTTAAGTCGCATGTTGAAGTCCCATGGTTAGAGTCTATTATTATTACAGAATCCCAGCATGGTGGGGGCTGGAAGGGACCTCTGGAGATCATCTCATCCTGCTCGGGTCACCCTGAGCACGGGGCCCAGGATTGCAGTGTCCAGGCGCATTTGGAATCTCTTCAGAGAAGGAGACTCCACAACCTCTCTGGGCAGCCTGGGCCAGGCTCCAACACCCTCACAACAAAGAAGTTTCTCCTCCTTGTCAGACGGAACCTTCTGGGTTCCAGTTTGTGTCCATTGCCCCTTGTCCTGTCACTGGGCACCACTGACAAGAGTCTGGCCGCATCCTCTTGCTCTTTGCCCTTGAACACTGGAACTTGCATAACTACCTTCAGCTGCTGGCTGGAGTTCTCTCACAGTTCTATCAACTCACAATTCTCTGCAGTGGCCAGAAGGTGGCAAGCTTTGAATTCACAGCGCTCTGTGCTTCCAACCCTTCCCTCAATGCAAAGAATTTAAGGAAAGCTGGGACTATAGAGCCCTGATTGTTCCTGGGGTGAAAGCCTGTGTGCAAGTGTGTGTGAGAGACAGAGGGAGAATTGCCCGTGACTGATCAGCACTGTCAGGGACAGGGGAAGTAACGTTCTGCTACAGCCTGTCACAGAGAACAGGCCCTTCAGTTTGTCACCCACCAGGACAAGGCTCCAGGAGACAACAGTCGGAGAGGAACTTACGCTGCAGCATTTTCCAAATACATTGATTTTGCCACAGCATTCTGCATAAAGAGGTGGGTCAAATCTGTTCCCAGCAAAAGAAAACAAACCCAAGATGGTTTCAAGAAAATAATGTTCTTCCTTGGGAAGAACATCCCATCCTATGCAGTGGAAGCCACACAGACACATCCTTGAAGAGTGACTGGAGACATCATGTGTTTCTGAGCACACAAATACAGCACTAAAGCAGGCGGGCATCCGTCTGTTGGGTGGATGACCCAGTCCAGCTGGGTGCTGAACAGAAGAACTCTACTTTGTTTTACAGAAGACCTGCTCTAGTTACTCCTCAGCTGGTGTATGAGCTCCAGCAAGGGAGGCCAGGCAGCCAGCTTTGTGAGCAGCTCTACCAGTGACCTGCCAGACTGCTCCCTTTGATGAGGGCAGCTCCTCTTTGCTTATTTAGGCTGTAACATCTTTGTTTGGGCACTGTGTCATACCATGCGCTTGTTCCAAGGTTCTGAATGTTACTGGTGTTCAGAGGGACCCGGGATGGCAGCAGAGCTCTATGGCAGGTTGGCATCTCCTCAGGACCCTGCCATCTCATGGGTGAATCCCTTCCCTGCAGTGACAGCGCAGAGGGAAACCTTCAGAGCGGTTTCTCAAGCTTTCCTGACACTGCAACACCAAAGGCAACAGAGATGGAACAGCTCATTTCTTCCAGACAGGCTTACATTTGGAATACGTAAAGCCAAAGAAGCATGCGGGTAAGCAAATAAACTTCAGCTACCCATGCAGCAGTAAGTTACCCAGAAGTGGTAATTACTACTTGGGTCAGGTGTTAACTATTAATTTAGGATCAGCTTACCATGAAGCTTTGGCACTTGCTCTGTTGCTCTTTCCTAGTGAGAGTGACTTTCAAGGTAGACAGTTAACAAAAATAAGACAAGCATGACAGCATCCCCTCTCTGCTGCACTGCAGCCGAATGAAATTTCCCTCAGCTCCCAGAGTGAGTAGTTGCGGTGGTGTTTCAGGGTTTTTACAGATTCAACCAATTTTTTAGGCCACTGATAAGGAACACATGGAGTGCAGCTCAGGTTACCTCAACCATGTCTTCAAGTAAAGCACCATGCCAAGAATCGCTTTTACACATCCCTGCTTCCTACATCATCCAGAATGAGAAATAAAATTCTCTTTCCTTCTTTCTTCTGCCTCTAATCCACTGCAAGCTGCTGGTGACATCACCAAACACAGAAGTTGAGTTGGAGACACTCAAAAGTGTTACTACAGCCTTTATGAGCACTTGGGGCTGCATAACTGCATATAATACACGGTTAATAAAACCTACAGCCCAGGCTGTTCTTCTTCCCTTTTCAGAGCCCTTTCCACAGCCCTTTCCACAGCGTTTATTTTCCTTAGATCTTCATCATTTCCCCCAAACTCCTCCTTTCACCCTATGAAATCTCTCCAAGCTGGAAAATGTATTTAAATACACAATGTGAAAAGATAAGCGGAAGAGTCCAGAAGAAGTAACTGCTACCGGGCAGGGAATTACCCTTCATATTGCTGAAAAAGAACCTCCTGAACCCAGTATGGGATGATGCTGCAGAGTGGGACAACTTTCATCGGAGCTGCTTCCGACAGTCCCAGCCTGAGAGATCTGTTACTCGTGGCAGCATTATACTGGCTTCTGTTCACTGTGTCAAACTGAGCAGTAATAGATGACAGCTTCTCCTTTTCAAGAGCTCTGCTTTGTGGACAAATCTCTCCTGCTTTTCAGGGCACAGATGAGACACTCGGGAGCAGCGCTGGCAGCCCTCCAGCAGCTCACAAATTCCCTCCTGTGCCTGGAGGGCTTTGTACTCCTGTCTCTTACCACTACACAGAAGCGTGTGAGCCACAGGGAATAGCACCACTGAGGGTGCTCTTAGGCTGCCAGGGGTTCTCTTCTGTTCTATGTTACCAGGAGCAGAAGGCGGGAAGCATTATCTCATCTCCTGGGCAGTCCCTCCATTGACAGTCACTGACTTACTCTCTTCTTTCTTATCTAGACAGCCTATAGAAGGTGGAGTTAGCCCACACTGGAGAGGTGAAGCCGAAATACCCTATAACCTGGTGGACAAATTTGTGAGAGCTGTGAGATGGGCCCTGCTTTGGCAGGAGAGAGACACAAACCCAGGCTTCTCACAGCCCCATTACATTCATGTTCACTTGCCACTGAGGTACTGGAAAAAAGCAGAGAAAGCACCGCAACTGTGGCCATGAGAATGCTCCTCCAGCTGGAGCTCATCTGTGAACCCAGCCTGAATTAACAACAGCTTGGGGACCACTGAAACACGTTTGCTTTACAAAAAACGCTCTTTGACAATTAGAATGTGAGATGATCCATGCAGGTCTAATGTGTAGCTTCTGGCCTTCCGAGAATCATCCTGAGAATCTGGATAATAAGGTAAAGATAGAAAAAAGACTTGGGCAGCTCTAAGTTAAACTAGAGGCTGGACCAGTCTCAGCGCTGGAGTATAAAAGGCATCACTGAGGGTTACCTCTGTGAATTCACACAATCCCCAGCTTTGCTCTGCAACACTTCCCTGCAGCTTGGAACCCGAGCCAGACCCTTCCAATTTCAAGTTCTGAATGTTTACTTTAATACCAACGATATGGGAAAGACCTCAAATATATAGTTTCAGAGAGACTTTAAAAATAATAGTTTCCTTGAGTCATAAAACCAATTACAGGAATTATTTCATATTGACTTCTTCCCCTCTTGACAGTGCTTTATGCACTGAGATCTTCCTGAAGGTGAATGTTCTCTGAACTACAATGAAATGGGAAAACAGTCAATAAAAGGGCATGGATTTTAGGAAGAACTTTTTTCCAGAGAGAGTGATTCCCCATTGGAATAGGCTGCCCAGGGAGGTGGTGGAGTCACCATCATTAGAGGTGTTCAAGAAGAGGTTGGATGATGTACTCAGCGACAAGATTTAGATTTAGATTTAGATTATGAGATAATATTGGGTAATAGGTTGGTGATAGTCTAGGTAGTAGGTTACAGGTTGGACTTGATGATCTCTATGGTCTTTTCCAACCTTGTTAATTCTGTGATTCTGTGATTTCAAATCCATGAAGATTATTTTAGCCATCTACCCTGAAATCTATTGTCAAAAATCTCAGGCTCAATCTCTCAAGCTGTACAAAGAGAAGCACTTTTCTATCAGGCCAGTGGAACCGGCTTGGCTTAGCTTTGAGAGAAAATTATGTTTATACAAGAGTAGAACATTATTTGAACCATACATTTACATTTGAAGAAAGGTAGGGCCAGCTCCTAATGTGGCTGGAGAAGAGAGATTCTGTCTCTTCCATCAATCCATGAGAAAGGAGCAAAACAAAAAGCAGAAGGAAACCCTTCAAAACTCAGAAAAACAAAATCAGGAAGGGCTAGGCTGTAAATGTCAAGTTTTAGCTACAAAGTGGGTAAAAATTTTCAAAAAGCTTATTTGTCATTTTGGCCACTCAGTAGTTTCAAAGTCAGATTTCAGATGTATTCAGATGCTGCCTGTGAAATGGTACAATTGGGAGCTGCTGGGGTCTGGCTGCTTGGCCCAGGCTTGAACCTCTGTTGAAAAATCTGCTCTTCCATGTTAGTCAGCAGAGAATTAAAGCCCGTCACTGGTCCTTTTGCCTCGAGATTCCTGGGTAAAACTCAGCAGCAGGGCTGGAATTCATCTCACAACTGGCACAGAACACAGGGTGCTGAATGTGCGTCTTCCCTGCAAACAGCTGTGAATTTAGGACAGATCTGAAGCAACAGGACTGGTGGGACTCTGGGCTGGTGTTGCTTGAGCGTCTGCACTTCGGTCTGTCATTAGATCTGGTTCTATGCCTGGAGGAAATGAACTTGGAGCTTTTTACTAATTGCCGTGCAACTGATCCAAGTACCAACATCAATTGCTGACAGATTCATCAGGGATATCAGCGAATGTGATTGCTCTCAGAATTAATTTTACTCATTGAGAAAGAGGTTTCGCCAGACCATCCAAGGGAAGCCAGCACTGCCTGTTCGTAGATAACGAAAAATTCGGACAGACCTAGATAAGGAACTTTGAATGTGCGGCTTAAATGTAGCAGCTGAAAGGTTACCCTGTGTCTGGGAAAGCCCAGATACATCTGCTTTCTCTGCCTCAGCGTTTGTCCAGGCACAATGACACTGGCTGATGTTCCATGGTCTCTACATCACTCACAGCTCAGGCAGGGCAGTAGCTCAGACCAGCCTGGGAGTATCTGGAAATCCTGGAGAAATGCCCACGGTGCCTGATCAGATCAACCACATCATTTGTGCAAGGGGAGGTCCCTGCTCTGTGCTCCCTGGACTCACTCTGGCCTTGCCGTTCAGATCAATCTGTCTGGAGATCCCAACAGGAATTAACTGGTGCCTTCACTGCCTCATTCCTTTGGTTGTGGAGATCTAGGGTGCAGACTTTCCTGTTCAACCAACAAGAGGATTTAGTTAAAATACCAAGGACACTTTCCTACAGGCAGCGATTACTGTCAGCTTCTCTTACTGCACGTAGCTGGGCCCAGATCCACAGCAATAAAGGGACAGAGAAGCCAAACGGTGACATCTGCCACTGCCTGGAGTGAGAGAAAGGCCCCAAGTCTCTGGAGGCACATGAATTTCTGACAGCTGACACATAAACATGGAGGTCTCTTCAAAACGGGACCAGCTCCACTTCAGCTCATGCACATCTATTTGCCAGTCTAAAAATTGTATCCAATAACTGAAACCAACTTCTGAAGTGCACTGGCTTTTTTAGATTAAAAACAATGACTTCGTGGTAAAGCGGCATTTGATTCCTGCATGAAATATTACAGGATGCCATTTCTGTCATTTCCTCCTCACTTGATCATGATAACACAGTCTCCTAGACATGGGAAAGCCAGAGAATATGTGCCAAGTGGAGGGGATGGAAATGGGAGAGTCGCCAGGATTACAAAACACAGTTAAGGAAACAGCATTTGAGAGTGATTGTTGGATGATAGGGAATGCTTTGTCTTTTTCTTCATCGATCATTTGGAGTGGGAAGAGAGATTTTCTTTAAAAAAAGCTTAGAAGCAATTCTTTTTGCACAGTTTCCCACCTCCCAGTTGCCCATTGGCCTGAGTTTCTGATGGGGAGAGAGGAATCTGAAGAAAGAGATGACCATGATGGGAGATAGCTACTGGTAGACAATATTTGACAGCACTCACCCGCTGACATGAATGGGTACGTGGGCTGTGCTAAAGCGTGGAGGAAACTCAAGCCTGATCCTCAAGAAAGCTCCAAGGCTTAGCCAAAGTGCTGATAAACAATATGGAGAGAAGGCGTGTGAGAATTTAAAACCAGGCTCAGGCTCAGACTCCAAGTGACAGTGTGAATTTATGCTCTTTGCATTTTCATTCCCTCTGGCTCATGTATTTTTCTGCATTATTTCCCACTATGTAAGCAAGCAAGTACCCCTGCGCAGTGTCACATGCTGGCACTGGCTCAACTGAATCAGTGGCCTGAGAAACTTGCCAGGGATGAGCACATAGCCAGGGGTCAGCCTATTCTTAAATTGTTAATAAATGCTGTGCAATTAATCTGCCTCTGCACATGTAGTGATTCAGACCTGTGTGATTCTGCGGAGCTCAGAGGGTGAAGCACACGCTTGCTCCTTCTTTTCTTTATTGTTTCTCTTTCAATAAGTCTTCCTGAGAAGGTGGCAGCCTTTCTTCACCTCTGACCAGGCTCATTCGTGCTCCTGCTGTTGGCAGAGGAACTTCTGCAACTGACTTTAGCAAGGTGGGAAAACCTACTATATGGGATTTCAAATATTTCTTCAGCTTTGTGACATCTCTGGTGGGTTCAGAAAGGTTTCTGAGCTTGAGAAAGAATTTGTAGCAAGTAAAGAAGTCACCATTATCTGAACTGGACCTTGGCTCTTCCCCAGGGTGGGTCTTACTTGCTGCTAATTCCTGGGAATGCAAACAAATGCCTGTAGCCTTCCAGAAGGTACAAGAGCTGCCCCCAGCAGTTTAGAGCCATGCACCAGATGTGGCATTAACACTAGGGAGGAGAGTTGGATTTTATAGCCGAAGGAAGCGAGGTCTGTTCCAGATATACATCAGTTGCCTCCTGTGTGGAGAAAGCATTAACTTTCAGCCTTTTAGCAAGCAGAGTGAAGAGCAGAGATGCTTTCGTGAAGTTGTCCACAAAGTAGAGGAGCAAAGATATGATAGTAATAAGAGAAAATTCTGGAGTGGAATAGGCAAGCAAAGAGCCAGACAATAAGCTAGATACCATTTGAAGGGAGAGGTGTCGAAACCAAACCTGAGAGTTCCTGCCCTTTTGAATGTGCAAGGAATTGAGGATTGGATTTGCATGCCAGGATCTCCCGTACCATTTCAGTTCCTGGCCCCATCAGATGAAATCATGACTTTATTTTTCATTTATATTTAACTGATGAACTCATGCTGGCAATCTGTAATTGGGAATTCAATATGGAATTCCTGAGAGGTTATTTTTGAATCTCACCGACTGTCCACAATCTACTTGAATAAATAAGAGCACCAGAGGTTTGGTTGTGGTTTTTTTTAATTAACTGTGAATCAAAAAATGGACATTGATAAAATCTTACAAATATCCAATGTTAGCGATTGACTTTCCATAAAGCTAACATTGGGAAATCCAGCCTTAATCGATATTGTTTTAAGTGCAGGTCTTTAAACTGTGAAAATTTCACATCCAAAGATAATAATATAGTGGCTAACCTCTACATCACATTGAAGACAGGAAGTCCTAAAGAAACAAAATGCTAAACAATAGCATCTCTTTTTTTTTTTTTTTCCCCTCTTTTTTAATTAACTGATAAACTGGGCAAGAAGAAGTGGAAGGGACAGTTTCATATCCAACAGCAGCTCAGACACAACACAGGGCAGAGAACTTCAGACTCACTCTTGACTGGACCATCCCCACATTTTAGAGGCTCGTTATGAAAATAGAGTATTTGTGTGTGTGCTTTAAGGAAGCATATTAGAATGTCTGGTGTTACCTTCTTAGTGTGACTGCACCGTCTTCTTCTAATGCAGCAACTTTTAAAGCAAACCAGGAACTAACTGGGCAACGTTAGGTCTGAATTTTAGCAAGAGAAAAGTGACTGCTGCATTAAATTGCTACTTTAGAGGCAAAAGCTACAGGGATCTGTGATACTGGTGTTGTGGGACTTGGCTTCAATCCTTTACCATGAGCACAGTGATTTATATGGACACTGTGCAAACTTTATAATAAGAGACTGGCTTGGGGGCTGAAATGGAGGAGGGCAACTACTAAGTCTACAGCACAGCTTCCCACAGTAATCCGGGCTTTACTTGGAGGTCTTCCATGAGAAAGCAAAATGTGGTGAGATCATATCCCAAGCTGAACTGATAGAGGAGAGGGAATCCTTCCACAGCTGGAGGCTGATCTATACATCTAAATATGTGAAGTCACAGCTTCCATTAAAGTCTATCCATCACAAGCATCTTGGCGTGTGATAACTCCTCTCGGTCTGAGTGATTCATAGAAGTGACCGTGTTTTCAACAGCAAGGGAGAATTTGCAAGATCTCAGCTTGGCAACTGGCAACACCAGGAGTTTAACAGAGAGATGGAAATAACATACCAAGCAGAAAAAAATGTGGGGGAGGATGTGTGCACAAAACAGCTTGGGAGTTTAGGAAAATATCCAGCCTCCCACTAAGTTGCTATGGGGTAATTAATGAAATGTCTCATTCTCTCCAACTTTTCTTCCAACGTTTTCCTCCCCAGGGGCATGAGCTATCATCAAAGAACATTTTTCTTTGGCTTTGTAGGTTAATAGTGATGGATGGTTTAAAAGGAGCAGGTTTGGAACTCATCTCACCTCCCACTATTGAGAATTAATCAGAACACAGTTGGCCGAAGTGTAGGTGGAAAGGAACATAAGGCTTCTTTGGTCTGGTGGTGTCAGCTGGCACACCAGTATACAATACAACTTAGCAGAACCATTAACAGACAGTAGATGCACCGGGAGCCGATGACATGTAGTCATCAGCTTCTATTTTATATCCCCTTATTGTTCTATGTGAGCTGATAGATCACCTGCCAGTCTGCTCACACCATGAGGCTCCAGCTGGCAGACTATTATTCAGTTTGAAGCGCCACACATCAAGAAAGACTGGAAGATCAGTTGGAAGAAGTCCAAAGAAAAGCAAGAGGCATGATCAGAGCTCTAGAGAATGTGGCCTGTGATGAAAGATTGAAAAGACTTGGTCTAGTTAAGCCCGGAGAAGAGAAGGTAAAGGAAAGTCATGATGACACTGTTCAAATATGTGGAAGATACTTGCAAAAAGGAAGGGAATAAAATGTTTACTATACCACTGTGGTAAGGACAATAAGTCATAATTTTAAAGTGTAGCTGAGGAAGTTTTGCTAAAACTGTAGGGAATGCACAGGAATAATAGAGCCCCTGAATAATTTGTGTAAGGGAGCTGTAGACGTGCCATGGTTGAAGGTTTCTGAGGGCAGCCAGGTCACACTGCTCTCTGTAGACAACGGTTCAGGTCCAGCTGACCCAACCCTGAGCATGGGGCTACATAAGCCATTTCTTAAGCTACTTTTCGGCCTTTTTCTATGATCTGTGATTTAAAAAATCCCTCATTCTTCTATCACTCCAAGTAAAGGACACAGAAGAAACAGATCCATCAACAAGAGTTACTGTGGACAAAACAGCTAGATGCTGAAGTCTGAGGGAAAGCAATACCCAGAATGTCTTAATAAAGTCCTATTTTGTAATGGAGCCTGCAACTTAACCATCAGATAAAACTTAAATACATCTAAAGAATTATTTGTGGGATGACTAGAGACTGGGGCTAAGGGGAAATTAATGTTCCACTCATTCATTTTGGAAATATTCTCATTAGTAATTGCCCCATTTATAGTTAGAGGAAAACAGAACATTCAAATTCCTGGCAGAAAAAGCACTTCCCTAGTTGCAGATAAATATTGATATTGGCTTTAAGTCAGTTTACAAAAAGAAATGAAAAGAAAACAACAGCTCCAGTGATGCCTGTCGGGCTTTGAAGCATCTTTTGAGAAACTGTTTGGTGAGTGTCACTGTGCAGGACACTGAGTCAAAACTAGTCTGATGAGAGGAAATCAGGAGAAAGACCCTGTGGAGCTGGGCTGGTCCTGCTGGCAGCCCTCAGCCCATTGCCCATCCCAACCAGTGACAGCGTTTGTACCAACTCACAAAAAAGGATGCACCTTCAGCCCAGTTCCCCAGGGCTGTACTCTAGGAGGGCTTCCACCTTCCAGGATTAGAGCCTGTGCTTTGGTTGGGCATTTGGTGGGGACTGAGAGTAGAAATATGAGGCCACACTCAGGGGGATGCCAAAGGGAATCAACACCCATATTGTAAATACCTTCCTCCAGTCCCTCCATGGGAGTGCTCCGGATCGAGTCGTGCAGCATCTGTGTCCTAACACACCGTTTCTGGGAGCTTGATGGTGTGAAACGATACGGAGTGCCTGGAAAAGACCAAATTGCTATAGGTTACGTTCTTCTATTTGTGCTTCAACATCTGTGCTTTGGTTTATGTGGGTTTGGATTTCAGGCTGCCATTATGCTTGGAGGTAAGAAGATGGGCTGAACCTGTGATTCTGTGGTTAAGCAGTTTTACTTTGGTTCATGATCTTTCCTATCTCTTTCCTCACTCATAACCTAATTAGCAGCTTTTCAAGAGCCACTTGCTTCCTGCAAGCTGTGTAGTACATAACCCTTCCAGCACATAAAGTTCCTTCATCTCCTTTGAGGAAAAGAAATAACAACAACATCAATGATAATAATAATAATGATGATGCTCTGTGACTTTGCCTCCCAGAGCTGCCCAATTGCTGACTCTGTTGTACTGCTGTGTCTTTTTTTCACTCAAGTAGTGAGACTTCTTTCCTGAACTCTCACCTTCTTGCCCACAATGGTCTTTTTTCTTCCCTGAGATGAGAAGCCAGAAGGTCCTACACACTGTGAAAGGCAACCAAGCCATAGTTCTCACCAGAAAGCAACGGGGCTCCTAAACTCAGTAGCTGCCAGATTGCAGATGTGCTGGCTGACCCACACTGCCACTGAGCCTTTACCAGGAGATGGGATGTACCTTCAGGGATACGGGTCCACCAGAGAACTGAAATATACAGAATTTTAAGCATCAATTAGGTTTAAACCACGGAAACATCTATGAAAGTGCCTTTCAGCCAACGGGGACAAAGAAGTATTAATCCTGAGGTGATTATTTACTGCATATTATTTGGCACTGGCACTTCATTTATCTACCCGGAATATCTGGCAGCTTGCATTTGTAAGATACGGGAAATAACTGCAAAGAAAATAGAAATGGCTTAAGTCATTCACAAACTAGTTGCAGACTAATCCCAAATCCTCATTCAGTGATGGTTCGTAAAAGTTTGACTATTCTGATCTCAGCTTTCTTTCTTTTCTCTATTGGGGAAGTCCCAGATTTCCTGTCAGGGTCAGACATTGGAAAATATTACCAAGAAGCCCATTTGCCAAATTGCTGTGTGCAGGTTTGCTGGGGACTTGCTGTTACGTCTTGGAAAAGTCAGTTGCCACCTTATGCCTCAGTTTCCCCATGGGCTGTGTGGCAATAAAGACACATAACTACCTCTGTAAACCAGCATGTGTTGGCCTGATATATTCTGTCAAAACTAGTGGGAGTTCAGACCTCTCAGAGGATCAGTCACTGCTGTTGTTGGAGCACACCTGGCTACCAGACCTGTAAATATCTTACCTAACCTTCCAGCCACCAATACACAGATGATTTATCCTGATCTGCTTGAGGATATTAATACTTGGGATTTTCCATTTGTTACCATTATAAGGGTAGGACACAGCCCCACGAGCTCGGAAAGTCATTATGTGAGCAGGAAACTACCTCAGACCTTCTGGCTAATCTCCTCAACTGCCTTTTTCTTTTTTTAGTGTCCCAACAGGATGTGTGGAGGAGAAGACACAGTTTGGATAGACAGAGTAGGACAGCACTCAGGGGAGACGAAGGCAGTCAGGAGACAGGGGTTTTGCTTTCCTGATCCACCGCGTGACCTCAGGCAAGTCACTTAACCTCTGCCTCCACGCCCACTCCTTGGTTGCATAGCTATCGGACAGCTCTTCATGGCGTGGGCAGCCACAAAGCGTGCTCAGGGACATTCCAGTCACGGGGATCACTATATTACCTACTCCAACATTTCATATGGGCCAGGCCATTACATTTCACCTAATTATTCTGAAACAAGTAATTGTTTGCCTAAAATGTCTCTTCCAGAAGGGCTTTGTATGAAAACATCTGACAACACAATTTTCTACATAAATTTATTCAGCTTCAGATCTATCTGCTGCTTCTTGCTTTGCTGGATAACAGCATTTTATTTTTTTCCTCGGGAATGCACTTACATAACATATTTACTTCTCACCTCAATATTTTCTTTTACCAATTAAACATATCTAACCAATTTCTGTTCTTGTTCTGAAGCATTTCCTCAGCCTTCATGTAACTTCTGGACCTTCCTTTACAAGTTTTCACACTTCCCACAGTGCCAGAATGATATGTTACAGCAGAAGAGTTTTGTAGGAGATGTGCTGGCTCAAGCTGCCAGTGAAACAAGCTTTGTGGGGAGAAATCGCATAATTATTAGATCAACTGATGGAGTTAGAAGGAAAAGGTT
Organism: Todus mexicanus; assembly: GCA_013389965.1. Classification (NCBI taxonomy): domain Eukaryota; kingdom Metazoa; phylum Chordata; class Aves; order Coraciiformes; family Todidae; genus Todus; species Todus mexicanus. The sequence goes on along the minus strand of WEIS01024205.1, from coordinate 19,089 downwards.
TCACATATATGCTTTTCTTCATTTTTCAAGTTCCAGATCAGTGCCATACAGAGGGACTGAATCACCCTTTTAGTCCTGCTCCAGTTCTGCGCAACCAACAAGATCCACTTTCTTTGTCTCCCTGGGAGATACAGTTAAAGAAATGCTCCCTGGCTTATCTGCTCTGCCTCTCCCTTTTTTGCCAGTCACTAGTAGTACAACAAAAGTCAAGAGCACGGTATTTTGGGTGATGTGTAAATCAATCATAACTAAATGATGGAAGACAAGCTCTTTGAAAACTGCTTTTCGAAGGGAGAAAGTTTGTCTTGACAGAAAAGTGAGATTTCAGTGAAAGATTTTAAAGTATGTGCTGAAGATTTTTGACAGCAGATTTATGCCTGAAATGTTATACAAAATTCTGCTACCCATAGCTGTCATGTCATCTGTGTTCGTTAAACTCTTCTGGAGCTCCCTGAAACACATTTTAATCTCTGGCATGTCCAATACTCCCTGGTGTTATTCTCTGAACATTACTTTTCTCCTTCTGATTCAGCCCTTGGACTTGTCTTCTGGTTGAGGTTAAAAAAGCTTGTGCCTTGCATGAGACAAGCTGCTGTGCAACGCAGAGCAAGTCCCAAGTGTTGATTTGAAACGTCCAAACAAATAATGAAGCCAACAATGATGTTGGGAGCAGGCAGGAAAGGAGAGAGGGCATCTGTCAGCCCTGGCCAAAGCCCTCGGTGCTTTTCTCCATGACCTTTTATTGCTGAGTAGATACTTACAGGGTATTTGCTTGAGGAAAAATTTCCCCATTTAGGAACCACAGAAAAGAGTGAAGGAGTTTGAAACCTATAACTGTATTTTTTAATTTTTTTTTAATTCAGCCACTGTCAGGAGAATATAACTATTATAACTGTGCTGGTTTGATATGTGTGGGCATCACAGCACTGTGTTCAAGCTACCAAACTGGCCCAAACTGTGAGCCCTAAGGATTCGGCACGGAGACTCGGCACTTGATTGACAGTGAGGAACTAAGGAATCTCACAAGAACCATCCCAGAAGCATCCAGCACCCTGGCAAGCATCCGATTGTACAGGTTCTGGGGGAAGCACTTTCCCTACACTGAATGCAAAAAGCCATGAGGATGAAAAAAATGGTGGGTTTGAGCTCTTGCCAGTTTGCTTTTGTTGTGTTCTCCATCTAGGGGTATTTTTTTGATCTGTCTAAACCATCTGATTTATTCCTACCATGAAGATGAACTGACAGACTTCCTCTCTTTCCTGATATGTATCTTCTCTGACACTTGCCATGCTGCCTGTAATTGTCACATCAGTATGCGTCTGCAAATCTGACCGCTCAGAACTTTGCCCCACGCCCTGGAAAAAACTCCGGCAGCCTGAGAAGTAGAGCTAATAGGATCCATCTGCTTTGGAGACATTTTTAATTCCTATGATTTACTCATTAATTTTCTCTTCTCTAATTACAGAGAAACGTCAGCAGAGGGAACTGGAAAAAGAGAAACAAGAGAGGAAAAAAGAGCCAGCTGTCAGTGGACGACTGCATTTCAAGTTGCAGTCACTAGCCGGCGTGATCCCCACAGTCATTGCCACACCTCCTGTTCCTCAGCTCTTCCTCAGAGATAGCCTGTGAAATGAGGAGTATTTTTCAAGGGGAATAATGAAAAAAGAATCCTGATGGATGAGTGAATCGTATCTGAACTGAAGACCCAGAGGTCCTATCAATGGATTAGAAGGAATGACTATTACTAAGAGGCTCTGAATGAACAGACCAACCAGCACCAGTTCAATCTCAGCTATGAAGCCATGCACCGAGGCTTAGACAGGGGAGAGCTTGTTTATGCAAAAGGAATAATCACAGTAATCCAACAAAGAAGTGAGTCAGAGAGACAGCACAAACCCCTGCAGGAGCAAACACCCTCCTGCTTGCCCCCACAAGGCCGATAACCTGCCCTGCAAATGTGTGGCCCCATAGGGGTGGAACAGCACGACTCAATGCCACGGAGGTCTGCTTAGATACTCCACGTGTTGGATGCCTTCTGTGCTTCTTATTCAAAACTCTTTTCTGTCTCTGTTTACTTTTAAAAATGTTAATTTTTGGTATTTAATTGTTAATTTTGTTATTCCCAATTTTAACAAATTCCACCAGCAGCAAAGCTGAGCTGGCCCACCCAGACTGCATCTCTGCAAGCTTTGGGTAAACTGTTCTGCCTCCAATTCTGAAATCCAAAAAGTTGACGAATTCCACTCATACCCCTACTCTTNGCCAGCAGCTCAGCCCCACACAGCTGCTCACTCATTCCCTAAAGTGGGATGGGGAAGGGAAGTGGAAGAGTAAAAGTGAGAGAAGTCATGGGTTGAAATAAAGACAGTTTAGTAAGTAAAGCAAAAGCTGCACACACAAGCAAAGTAAACCAAGGAATCCATTCACATTCCCATCTGCAGGCTGGTGTTCAGCCACCCCCAAGAACAGACGGGCTCCATCACGCGTAACAGTGACTTGTGAAGACAAAACGCCATCACTCTGAACATCCCCTGCTCCTTCTTCTTCCCCAGCTATACAAACTGAGCATGACTTTGTATGGTCTGAAACATCCCTGGTGTCACCTGCAGTCAGCTGTCCTGGCTGTGCCTCCTCTCAATTCCTTGTGCCCCCCACCGCCTGCTTGCTGCTGTGGTGAGGAGCAGGAAAGGCTTGGACTGGGTAAGCGCTGCCCAACACTGTTCTCAGCACAAATCCAAACCATAGCTCTGTACAGGCCGCTATGAAAAGAATTAACTCTACCCAAGCCAAAATCAACACATATCCTCTGCCTGGTAACTACCTGGTTGCTGCGGTAGAAAATGCCAAACCTTTCCCACCTTCTTTTACAGAAATCTCTTGCTCAGCACCTCATACATTTTCTAGAATAGGTACTGAAAACATATTGGCTCTGTCCACTTTGGTAACCAATATGTTTTCAATCCCATGTGAAGGGGAAGGGGCTTATTTTTGAACAAGTGTTGTTAATAATGAGTAATTTTCTAGCACAGGCAGTCTCCTGGGTTTTAACCTATAGCTTTTTTTATTCATCCCACTTAGTTCTTCCCATGTGCAAAGTCATTTGGCTCTGCGGAGGATCTGTCATAGTTATTTATGTGTTCTGGACCTCTATTTGTTCCCCATCTCTCTCCCATCACAGCTTGGTTCTGCATGAGAGTATCTCCAGGCAGAAAACAAAACACTTCAAAGAAAAGACACATTCTCTTCCTCCTCTGGTAGGAGCTCCCTCAGTGGACTTTGTAAAGCCTGCACAGTCCTTGGCAAAGTACCAGATCAGTAGGAGTGTAAAAAAACCCTGCTGATTTCATGTTTACTACATCTTTGTGACCTGAAAGCACTTCCTTTTCAGTGCTATGTTTTCTCTTTCTATTTTCATTCTCCTGTTTGTGCACAAATTGAAGCTGGATCTGAAATTTGTGTCTTCTAGAGCTGCTGTATGAAACACAGCTCTTTCTGGCAACTGGGCACATTCATACCCTACATCCTGAAGCCAGATATGAACATCTCTCTGCAGAACCTGAAGCTGGGTTGGTGCCCTCACAAGGAGCACTCCCAGCAGACAGATCACTGCTCTAATATCTAAGGCACATGGATGATATTCATTCTCCCATTCCAACTACACCTCAGGTCTGAAAGCTTGTCTGTCTTGAAGTTGTGTGTCAAGATAAAGGCTATGTTAGACACTTTGGGTGGCTACAGCGCCTAAAAAAACAGAGCTGCAATTGCTGGTGGTATTAGTACACTGTAAATAATAAATGGCAGTTATAAGAGACCTTTGTAGAAATATATATCCAGATATATTACACTTTGCTTCCTCTAACATTAGGTATTCACTATAATCAGGCAGTGAACTCTGCAGTGATTAGATATGCCCTGTATTTTGCCAAGAATATCAAAGAGTGTAATGAGCCTCTTTGTATCCATGTGCTGTTTCACTGCTGCTCCTTACTGAATTATATGACTTGACTGGTATTTTTTCATCGGATCTTACAGGAAAGGCTAGTGCTCTCACTCTCTGAGTAGCACTTGGATTTTAACAGTTGGAAGACTCAAATCATGTTTCCAGCATGAGGTATTAACTGTCCATCTGTGATTAGGTGCCTGTTGCTTGGAGCAACACAATTCCTTCTCATTTTGAATCAAATACCCTGCAATTGCTGCAGTCTGCGCTGTGATCTCCAACAGTTACATCTCGTACAGAAGATAGAGAGCAACACCATGCTCATGCCTGCTACAGGCAAGAAGAGCACTGAAGAACAAGCAATGCTCACCTAGCGTATATACTGTTGTTTCTGCTTTTTTGCATTACGTGATGGAATGAACATGGTCCCCACGAAGCTTGGAGAGGACCACACTGTACTAGAGAAAGCTCACGGTTTAGAAATGGTTGCAGCTTCAAGCAGGCTCTGCCCTGCTGCCTAGTGCTTAAAGACTGCAGTGAAAATGAACGCAGGTCGGTGAGTCAGTGGCTTGAACTTCTTTGTTTAACCAGTTACGGGGATGCCCATATGTAGCTGATTCATCTTCTGACTTTGCCTGTTAAAACTGCAGAAGAGCTCGCCTTCCACTCTAGTAGTGGATCTAGTAGATGCAACTGTGAAGATCGTATATTTCTGCCTTTCAACAGGAGACACCGTACAGCGTGACACCATACAGCGTGGCTGCCTCCCACGCTTTGGAGCCGTGAGACAAGAGGACATTGGTGCTGTACGTCCCCATTTTGGAGATGGGGTTTTCTTTTCAGACACTCTTATGATCTTCCAGCCTCAGGAGAGGATGCATAGCTGAGCTTATGGATGTACAGCCTATCCTATGGATGCACATGCTCAAACTTCTCCTTAGCTGCTTTTGTGGTATGCTTTGTATAGGCACTGGACTCGCTCCTGCGTCATGTTGAGTGCCTCCTCGGAGGTGCTGATAGCTCCCTTGTTGCACTGTCTGCACTGGGAGGAAAATGGTGCAGCCAAATGTTTATGGTGCCGTAAAAACTAACAACACTAATGAGGTGGTGACATGAGCAATGCAATATCTGCACGGCTCCCAAGCTCTGCCTCCGTCCCGCTGATCCATCATTGCTTCCTCTCTGACCTGGCACTCCCCCAACTCTGGAAGGAAATCCTCAACAATCCTTTCATTAATAAGGAACCAAGCACCAGCTTTAGAGATGAAGGTGCTAATTGTGGCACATCAGCAGCCAGAAGAAACAATTCCTCTAGGATCACACACATTAATCTCCTGTGGCTGCTGGTCAGGCTGAGAGGCATTCCCTTCGTGGTGCTGACAGCTACTAATAAGACAGCAAAACACTCTGCAAGCATGACCATTAATGCTGCCAGCCAGGAAGCTGGGGGATCACATCTCTGGCAGATCTCAGTCCCCAACATTTGCTTGTTGGATAAGCAGAGGGGACAGACTTGAGTACCCTGCGGACAGAAAATGGGATAAAATGGCTTTCCATGCATAGATTGCTACCCTGGTGAAAGGAGGACTTCGTTAAGCAGCACAGCTCCAAACAGGTCAGACTTTCTGGTCCAAAGCAACTCTGTGATGCTACCTTGAGGTCTCTTGACACTGCTCTTAAAGATTAAAGGTGAGGAGTAGTCATCACTCTTTTTATGATTAGGTTGTTGGAACCCTCATTTGGGTATCACAAGAGTGAAAATTTACAGGGAAGGAGCTCTGCCTACATGGTGTTTACATCCTACCCTCACCAACTGGCATCTGAACATCACAGAATCATAGAAGTGGTGGTTGGAATGGATTTCTGGAGGTTTTTAGTCCAATCTCCCATCAGCTGTTGGATTATTATCAGCGCTAGATCAAGGCAGCCAAGGCTGGGAGCGCCTGGGGACAGCAGCGGCACAGCCTCTCTGCTAACCTGCTCACTGCCGCACTACCTTCCTAGTGAAGATGTTCTCCCTGACACGAAATATAAATATCCTACACCACAACTTGTGGCTGTACCACACTTACAGGAAGCAACCAAAGAAAGACCAAGATTTGATAACCCGGCTCCACATGTGTATTTACTTGAAACTAAGGACCTCAGACCCAGTTCCCAGGTACTCATCCCTGCACCTCTAGAGCTTCCACTTTTACAGTAAGAGAAGGGCGCGTTGGAGACCTAACCCTGCGTTCTGGCAGACATCTATGGCTTGGAGAACAGCAGTTTCCAATTCCATCCACATTTCATGAACCTTTTTGGGACAAATACTTCCCCCTCTCCACACTCCAGGGCCTGCTATTGTTTCTTAAACTCATAACAATAGTTCTGTGTCAGTGCTTTTCCAAGCTCGACCAGCAAAATGAATCCGTAGCTAATCTCTTCCTTTGCAGAACTTCCAGTTAGGAATATTCCATGACAAGGAGCCCATATTAAGGGAGGAAAAAGCTCAGACTGCTATGCCAGGTGCTGAGGCACATTATGGATGCAACAATAGTTCAGCCCCAGTGTACCCAAACAGAGCTACACGTCTGGCTGGAATCAAAATGCATTCTTCCCCTAAGCTGTCAGCTTACCTCTGTCTCCCTCTGCAAGACCCTGACTGACCTCAATACCAAACGATCCCCCATCCTATCTCCCTCTTTGGCTCTATCCGTCTATTATTTCGAGACACAAATAAGCCATCTTCTGAATTAAAGGCTCCAAAAAGAAGAGAAACTTGCTGCATCAGTCAAATTCCTGCACTTTTCATTTTCTAAGTTGTAGCTGGGCAAACATCCACAGAGTCCAGTAGCTAGACAGTAAAAAGAAACAGGGAAGGAAAGAAGGAGAGAAAAAAAAGATAGAAAAGTTCTGATTTAAAATTATGACATGGAGACTAAAGAGTAAAGTCTGAGGAAGTGGGAAAGGGGAAAGAAATAAAAAGGGAAGATGAGCAGACAAGAGAAACTTTGAGACAGTGGCACATAGTCTCTGCCTGGAGAGTTACCATAGGTTTAGATTTCACTATTTAAAAAGGGAATCAATGGCTGGCCTTGAGCCTCACGCTGGCAGCTGCTGCTATTCCAATCTCAGGACCGGCATCTGTCAGCAATTTCCAAGAGGAACCATTAGGAATCACAATGTTTAACAGTTTGTCTTGGCCTCCTGGAATTTCACCACCCCCATCAGCTACTGAAAAAAAAAATAAATATGGGGCTGGAAGGAGGAGAAGGGAGGAGAGTGGAAGAGAAGGAAGGGAAAACAAAATGGTACTTGTAAGATTTAATGCGTGCCTCCTCCTTTTTCCCTGCTTATATGCCACATCCGCAGAGGTGATATATAGATGGTGGTTTTGGCCTCATTCCTGTGTGCTCTAACAACACAGATGCTGGTTTAGAGGAGAGCCCTGGGCTGGCTGGAAATTCCCTGTGAGCGGGCTCCAGGCGTCTCTGCTGGGGAGCCTTCCCGGAAGCAAAACAGACACGGAGATTTACAGCGCTTTGCAAAGCAAATTGCTCCTGACACTCCTGACACAAGAGTGACTTCTGGGCATCTCCCCTATAAAGCCAACAGAAAGAGAGACGTAGCATTTCCCAGAAGTGGTTCAGTCACTTGGCTACCACCAGACAATTTATTCCATCTGTTCTTCTCTCCAGATCTCTAAATAGTGAGCCACAAAAGGCAGCATGGGGAGTGGGGAAAGGGAAGAGCAGTTTCTCAGAGCGTTTTGGCAAGCCTGGCTGTACGCAGTGCTTGGTGGTCAGCTCTGGAGGGGACACCCGACAGTCACACTAAAAAGGTTTTTAAATGAAGTGTACAACAGGCTGGTTCTGCTTGGCACCAATAAAACTGGTGAAACAAAACTGAATGAAGGAAAACAAATCATTGCAGCGAGGTTTGAAGGCATTTTCTACAGTGCCAGTAACGTGCATTGAAGCCACTGTGCTGAAGGAGACACTTACATGGCAGCTAAAGGATGGGTGGACACAGGGGTGAGGGATGTAGGGCCGAGGGACTTAGAAGGACCAGAATCCGATGTCTGGTCCATTTTTCTCTAAGTGCTGCCTAAACCAAGCCCTAGAGCACCAAGTGCTAAGAGGGATTTAGAAGTACACTGAAGACTGAGTGGGGTTTCAGGTCCAGATCTGAACTTTGAGGCTGCCTTAACTTCTACATGAGCTCAATACAAGTTGCATGCTTCCAAGGGGAAAGATCTGTTTGGTGTCTGTCAGGTTTATGCAGTGTGAACCTCACACTTTGGTTCTTCTCTTAGGTGTATAGCAAAACTAGAAACATTTCCCTTCTGCACCTCCTGCTTTCTACAGAACTCACCCTTTTTCTGCACTGTTCAATCCAGCAATACACAGAGACATGCTGTGCAGAGGATACACCAGCAACTTTGCCCTTGTTCACATCCTGAAATGCCCATTTTATCTCATGTACAACCAGAGTTAGAGGTGGGATGGATTTATTTACTCTGAACCAGATTATTAGGGCAGGATTACTGGGAGTGGTTTATTTACTTCAGTGACAAGGGATGAAGCCAAGCCTTGGGCCTACACAGCGGTTTTATCTGACAAATTCCCGAAGTGTTAGAGCCCTTGACCTTACTCCTGTGTGCTCTCTCCTATACTGTGGGCTGATTATGGCCATTGGTCTTTAACTATGTGATTTATGTTTCATGGCTTTGGGAGATATTTTGTGGTTTATACAGACTCAAAGACTAGTCAGGCCTTGCCAGATTCTAGAGAGAGCAGGCTTGTAAGAGTTAAGCTGAGGCTTAACAATTGGACTTGATGATCTTAAAGTTCCTTTCCCACCTAAATGATTCTATGATACAACATCAGCTGCGAGCAATGGAGGAGAACGTGGATTTTGACTTTTCATTGCCAGAGACCAGGGAACTGCACCTTGAGTTCCTGTTCCACTCTAGCAATAAAATGCCTTTGCTCACAGACCCCCTGGCTTTTCAGTGATATTTTACTAGAAAATAGGTAGAGTTAAATACAGAGATTTGTATTCCTGGGCAGAAGGCCACATTATTAGTGTAATCTTTTGATTTACTGCACTACAGATTCCAGACCAACCCAAAGACCCCTGTCTAGCATTTCTCTTGACCTCAGAAGAGGTGAACACCTTTATCAGCTAGATGGGCAGATTGAACAAGAAATGAAAGCAAGACTCAGGGGAAAGATGTGTCTCAGCCTATGCTTAGTTTACAGGGACCTAAAAACCTTCCCAAAAGAAATGCCAAATGAGTTTTAAAACCTTCCAAACAGAGAAGAGCTAAATGAGTTTTGCAGATCCCCTGGCCACTCGAAACATGTGCAAACACAATGTGACCTGCAACATCTCATAGCCTGAATTCCAGCAACACAGTGTGACAAAGTGCAGTGTATTGAATGTTTTTCACACCAAGGTCAGGGTCACAGACAAGTGACATGGGCAGAAAAGTTTAATAAGACTAATATTAAGCAGTTGGCACGGTCTCAGCTATTGGATCTTGATTGTCTACACCTGAGATTTGGAGTCTAGCTGAATTTTAGAAAAATATCCATGGTGAGTTAAACTAAGCTTGACTGCCTTTAACCTTGGACTAAATTACCACACAGAGAAGAGTGGAAACTGTAGATACCAGCCTGTTTTAGATGAGTGAACAGATAACCCCCTATTTTATAAATTTGGTTCATATTTGAAAGATTCCACCAAGATTTATTGTTTGTTCTATCTTTATTTTCATAGTGAATAAGCTAAACAAGTTATTTTTTTGGTTGTTTCCTGGTTAATATGACATGATTCCAGATTTTAGAGAGGAGCAGAAGACCCTTACCATCTGTTTTCCCATTGACCTGACAGGAACCAACTTCAGTTAAGCATCTAATTAAAAGTATCTCCTCCTGCATTATATCAAGACTCGGTGCTTTTGCTGAGAGTTGAAAATGTGTTCACATGTTAATGGCAGCCTTACAGTCCAAAGGTGATGGAACTGTCAGTAAAGTAAGTACATGCAAGATTAGCTGTAAAGGAGATGGATCATGGAAACGAAAAAAGACTGTAGCAGCTTGGCTAGTATCTAGGAACACTTTAGATCCAAGGATATTTGGACGTTTACCGGAAGCTATCTAGTACAAAACATTCTCAAAATCAGAGCCAACAGCTTCTAAATTCGTTTGATGCTTTTTCCATCTTTAATTTGCCATTAACTGCTTCACTCAATTGATGATGTTCTTGAGTTCTCCTGTGGGTATCTCTTACATCCCAGGTTCTTCCCGCTGCTACAGTTTGAATAGTTTAAGTTACCTTTGAGAATCAAGCAGCCTATTTGGACATGTGGAAAATTCAAGAACTAGAAAAGTAAATAATAATAAAACCCCCAAGCTCTTAAGTTTTCTGGCATAATTTTGTCTCCTCAAATATGTTTGAAAACCTTTGCAAAAGGTTTATATAAGCAGAGAGCTTGTTTTTCTAGACCAAACCTCTGTACGTGCTACCATCTGTTCACTGATTGCCCTTGAAGCAGACCCTCAGCCATCACGGACCAACCTGTACTAAGGAAGGCAAGTAAAGCAACGCTGCTTTACACCGGACAAAAACTTGGTCCATCACATCCTTTCTCTGCAAACTTCTTATTTGTTCAGATTGTTTATACATCATAAACTCCTGCCGCCTCTGTCAGAAGCTGCAATACCTGAAGCGTTTAAAGTTTTCTTGCCATGTATAAACTTCTTGCTCCCTTTGGAGCTGTAAAGGTTTGATACCTTCCAGCAACTCATCTCTGCAATCAACTCGGAAGAGAACATTTCTGGATAATGTTTTCATATTTCCTAAAGCAAAACAAGTAATTCTGAGCAGCAGATAAATCAATTCACTTTGGAAGTTTCAACACAGCAGTGTGTGAGCCCAGGGATTAAGTGACTGCATCTAACATTCCTTGCTGGGAATAAACGAGCAATTTCTTTGTGATTTCTTTAATTTTCCTTCCTCGGAACCACTTAATGAAAATTCTGTTAGGAAGTAGATCTTTCTCTGGTTCTGTTTGAAAGAGAGAACTTAAAGAACAGAAACAAACGTCACCCAGAAATCAGCAGGTGGAAGATATCTTTTCACGTATATGCCAAGTCACTGCGAGGAGTCCAGGAAAAGCAGGTGTATCTCTTTTCATGAGCATTTGGGTAACTTATAACCATGTTCCAGAACAAAAAGAGTGCTCTATACGGCTGTAAGCCATACCTGCAAACACCAAACATTTATTTGCGCTTACAGAAACGACACTCCAGAATATCACCAGAAATCAGGGATGTTGGTTATGTCCAATGTGATATTTCTATCCCATTTCAATTTCTGTTTGAAGCTCATTGCTTCAAAATGTATGCACTGCCAAAGGTTTCAAAGAGCATATTCCATCTCCCATCCCAGAGATCAGTCAATTGCAGTGGGAAGATCTTTTCACATCTTAGTTAGAGGAGGGTGAAAAGAGCAGAATATTGGGACTGTTGGATAAAGAGAAAGAAACTTGTGCTTTATCCACAAAACGTGCAGCAGTGGCAGCTGTTTGGAACGTGTCAGTCCTGCTTCCACAACGTGTTTTAGCCATCTGGGAGAGCTAAGGCAAAGTGAGTTCAAGCTGTGAGTATTCTTCTCTGCAACTCATCTGTTGGTGGATAGTGCCAATACCACTGATGGGCTTTAGGGAGAGATTCTGGCACGTATCCACCAAGATCTAGCCTCACATCACTGAGAGCAGCTGGAGCGCTAACTGCTCTCTGCTCCTCACAGCTGGCTCCAGCAGCTGGGCATCAAAACAGACCCTTCAAATCCTCCCAGATCCACCTCAGTGAAGGGCATCTGTGAGCAGTGGCCCAAAGCACAGCAAGAACTTGAGTTGTAGGTGTAGCATCCTGTAGATACAGTATTAGATGCAAATGAGGAGTATTAAGAGACTTTTAAAAAAGAAGACCTGTAGCTGTTCTGCAGACACAACGTTCTCAGGCATTTCCAGTGGTTTGTGATCGTTCTGACAAGAAGTAAGCATGGTGAGATATCAAGAATGGTCAACAGACAAGACTACGCTGAATGCAAGGATATTTACATGCTTTCATTTATGATCCAGAAATGAAAATGAAAGTCATTGTCGATCAAAATTTCCAGGCAACAGTTTGTGTAAGTGCCATAGGACTGCAGTGGAAGTTATAGCACATGGGAAGTTAGCCATGTGCAACAGAAATCTTTTGATATGGACACCTCATCCAAGGCCAAGCTTCAGTCTGCCAGATAGTGGTGACAGGCAAAGTCTTCAGAGACCGTGAAGAAGCCTCTAGGTCACTATATGACCCTTAAGGATCTCACAGAAGATTTTTTTAATCTAAAAAAAGGAAATACTCTTATCTGTGCAGCCATATCTTTGCTATGTGGTTAGCTGAGGTGAGCAGCACCAAGGTTAATTAAGCTTTGGTGAAAAGAGTTACCCTGATGAGCAGTTTATGCATTCCCATTCACTGGTGTTGGGATAACCAGAGGCATTTCCTAGAGGTCTCCACCCTGCAGCCAGCTGGTGCTCCAGGATTCCTTCCTTAGAGGCCTTAACGCTGCTGTGCAGGTACAACTAAATACTGGTTAGGTTAAAGTCTCACAGAACAATGGCCAGTCACAGCATTGCAACAAGCAACATTTGGAAAATATACCTTTATATCCCACAGCTTTGTAATGCCCTGCTCTCAGTTCTCTCACGGACACAACTTCTGCAAGGGTGTTGAATCACCAAGTGACATCTCAAATGATTTTACCATTTGCCTAGAACATTGCATAAGAGGAAGTAAAATATCATGGCAGTGTGAACCACAGTTTAAGTTATTCCTTTTCTCCAGAACTTATGGATTAGATTCCATCTCCTGGACCAGTGTAAAATCATGCACCTCATGGCAGTTACTATCTTGCTTTTCACAAAACCACAATGTGTTCCTCCCTACAGCAAAGATCTGCAATGTGCACAAAAGCACAAGCAGAGCCAGCAAGGGAGAGGGCAGTGCAGTAAAGCAGCATCTCTCTTCTCACAGGAGCAGTCCCACGCTCAATACCACAGTCTGCACCATGCAGTCCTCTTAGTCCTGCCCTGCAGCACAGGACGGTCTCATCCTGTGGTCTCTCTTCATTAATCTCTCTTAAAAAATAGTTATTTTGCACAAAGATCTTTTAAAACTCATCTCCTTTTGCCTCTTTCCCCTCAAACTGCACAGATCTGCCTGACTCCTCATTTCTATGGAAGGAATCTGCTGCGGGAATAGAAACTCTGCGTCATAAATCCAGATGATGTCAATTAATATGGACCTACTAACTTTTCTGGAGCTGCACCAACTTAAAACAGCTGAGGGTGAAAAACTATTGACATTCAGTAAATTACATTGATTTTTAACAGAGTATCTGGCCTTCAACCTAAGGTTGGCCCAAAGAGATTGCAAAAGCTCTCTTTAGAAGACAAGCATGGGTGATGCTATAATGCAATGATTCCCACCAAGCAGGGGGTTAGAAGAGGAGCAGGGGCCACAGGCCCCTTGGCTGTGGGAGACTGCACGGAAAATTTTGCTCCATTGCCGGCGGTGGAAGAACACTTGTTAGATCTGAAGTAACCTGAGGTTTGAAAAATGCTGACACGTGCACTTTTATGCATCTGCTGTGAGCTCACCAGAGTGTTGATTCAAAGACAATGAAGCTGTCTCATATCTGCTCCTGTAGGAGAGAGTATCCCTGGGGAAAGCCAGAGAGAGAGAGAGGAAAAGGCAGCTCTGCAGCCTGTGGTTTGGGAGCTGCCCCTGAGGCAGCCGCGGTGTCACCGGATAGTCCATGTGTTTCACGTTACCAGTTTGCACTGCTACATAATAGTGGTATAAAAAGCTGAGCAAGCAGAAAATATCACAACCCTTTGTACAATAATGGTATGAATTTTAACTCAGTGTGCAGCTCTTCAGCAGCAGGACACAGTGTCTCCTGCCCTGTGGAATTTTCCTTTTGTCATATAAGAAATGAGAGCTCTGCTCTGGGAAGAGCCAAGGACAACTCCTGGCTTGGGAGACAACACCTGTAAAAATCACCCATTAGAAATCCTTCAGTTCTGGGCAGAATGGCTACATGTTGTGATCAGCAGGAGGAGAACAGGGTCATGTCTTAACTTGCACTGGTCAGTAAAAAAAGTGCAATCCCAACATAATTTTGCAATCACATACACCAGGTGGTTAAAAGGAAAATTCAATTTTTAACAAAGGAATGCTCTTTGAATTTGTTAAAATGTGAGAAAATGTTTCTAATAAAAATATTTTATTTGGGTTTCAACACTACTTTGTTCAAACCGAAACTCTACATTTTGAACCAAAGCAAAAGAATGAAGGTGCTCTGCTCGCCTTTAATATCACTTTGGAGAGTAAGCAACACTGATTAGTGAATCCCGAACAAATCTCTCCTTTTATAAATAACCAGAAAGTGGCTGGAGATGATGTGCTTAACCCCTTGTCCTGTTATGACTTTTGTGCCCTCCTTTCTGCACGATGCCTCCCTGCCCACCATCCATCCAAGTTTTTACTATGTTGTGGTAGCTAAAAACATAGACATGAATAGTCTGATTTTTATTGTTTAAAAGGAGGTCTTGATTTCCCTGTTGTGGTCACAATGATAAGCATCACTAAAAAAACATGTACAGCTCCAGCTTCAGACTTGGGTCTGAACTGAGTGAATATGGAGTGCAAGAGAAGTCTTGGCCAAAGTCAACCAAGACAAGAAGGAGAGAAGGAATGTATGAGAGTCTGGAAAAGTTTAGCTGGATGGAGTTTAAGAGTCCAGAACGTGCTGGGCCTGGGATCATTTATACATCAGAGAGACGACAGCTAAAGCTTCAACTTTATCCTTTAAACCGTTTTTGCCCATTTCACGGAAAACATTAGCACTAAGCAAGCCTCAATGAACCATTTTACTTTGAAACTATCATAAAGAGTATGTCCCACACCAGCGCCCAAACTTCGAGTTGCTCTGTTGCTCTATTTCTGAGCTGCCCACTCCGTACTTTGGGCCACCACAGCACAGAGGAAGAGGAGGGACACTGCCTTGTCAGCGTACCCTCACCTCAGAGACGCTGCCAGCACCTACACACAGCATTTCTTGAAAACAGAGAATGCCACAGCACAACTGGTTGTACCCAAGACTGTCATTACAGAAATCTCCCAGCACCCTGCTGGCAGCTAAGAACACAAACCAAAAAATGACAGGCTTTAATTTTCATCAGAGGGTTTTGATGAAACATGAAAACCGACCAATTTCTGCAGAGGTGGAAGCTAAAGATAGAACTGACCAGACTGACAAAACCAGCAGTGCTGAGTTAGCCTGGCGGTGTGGAGAAGGGGGTAGTGATGGGGAAACCTCCTTCCAAAGAGAGATACCATGGGAAAAGGGACAGCCGAATGGTTGTAAAGGAGCTCTCAAGCACTTCAGATCTAGCTCTCCGAGAAGTCCCATACTCCATAAGCCTCGAAGAAAAACTTTCCATGAAATGCTTTGCACTTTGGTGCTGAAAGATCTCAAAATGCCACGGGTTTCAGAGGAAGCAGCTTTAGAGAGCCACAGTCCTTGCAAAAGGGAGCTTCAGCAGCAAGTCCTTTCTAAGGAAGTAGCAGAGGGCAGTGGAAAAAGTTGCCTATAGAAGGATTAAAATAGGCTAAAATAGTAACAGTCTTACTGTAAAAGAGAATGGAAAGGAAAATCTGCAAGTCAATGAGACAATTCACACGTATAAATAGAAAAAGGCAGCTGTTAATGAGTCACTATTCGCTCAGAGAAATCAGCCGTTTGCCTTTTCTTTGAGTCACTGGCACGTCCTGCAGCAGCGGCAACCTCTTGACATGAACCATTTTTAACAATTCATTACTCACACAGTGTTCCAGCCGTTTAAAAGCTCCGTGAAGGATTGAAAAACATGACATCATCTCTTGACCATGTGATTCCCTACCTGAAACACACACTGGCTGCTTGGGGGGTTAGCACTTGTGTGTGAACAGAAGAAACTGAGCCTGCAAGAGGACAAGTTTTGAGCTCACAGGCAGACAAGGATTCCCCTGCTTGCAGTTGTTGCTGGGTGCCATGGGACTGTGGCTCTTAATGCTCAAGACAGACCCTGCAACATTCATCAGTCATCAGCAAAAATTGCCTAGGCAAGAAAAAAAGGTAAAAAAAAAAGTGTGAAGTTCTTGTCCCTTCCACCATAAAATTCCAGCTCCTCACATCAACTGCAGTGCAGTAGTTTTTAATAAAGCTGTGAAAAATGTGTTTCTCACTGGTACACAAACAGGCCCCCAGAGGTGCTCTGGGGTCCAGATGTGAAGCTGAAGGGGTGACATAACAGGGGAGGAGAGAAGCACTAGGAGGTGACATCAAACTTCACAAAGTGCTTGCCAACCTCCAGGCGTGGTGGTCTGGTCTAGCAGTTTGGTGCTAAGCCTTTCATCTCCAGACTGAAGTTTTTCATCTATAGAGTGTTTGGGAAGCAGGGGGTGTTTTTTTTTGTTTTTAAGGATTATTTCAGGCTGCAGGATAAGTTATGTATAGCATGTGGAACATAGAACACAGTGTATATAGTGCTGAGTAAAGAGGCATTTAAAGAATGCAGCTTGGAGAAGTAACTTATTGAAATCATATGTTATTTTTAGATTGTATATTTCCAAGCCAGCTTCCATCAGCTTCACTCCCTGATTTTTTTTTTTTGTTTGGTTATCACAGGCTATCTCAAGGTTCCTCTGTCTGCCAGATTTCTGCGTGAGCATTTCCCTCAACGGCTTGCTCTAAAGGACAGTCAGTCCTAGGGCATCTTTAGAGTACAACTATGGATTTAACCTCAAACCAATGTAATTTTTCTTTCAGTGCTTTTTCCTACCCTGCAATCACACTTAGCCTCTTTCCCAGGACCATGATGCCCTGATGTCAGGGAGAGGAGCAGTTTCTGACTCACAAAGGCAGGCCATGGCAGCAGCACCTACTGGCTCTCATATTGCCATCATCCCAGATTGTAGGAAAGAGAGAAACTCAGGACCAGGATTGAAGCCTGAATGTAGATCCCCAATTAAGGACCATCTCCATCTGAGAAGACACTCTAAGGCTTGTGAGAAATGAGCAGTGGATGTCACAGGGAATTAGGACAGAAGAAAGTTCAGTTATTGATTTTATATTGATTTCAAGAGTAAAGAGCTATGAGAGAGAGTATTATTTTTTTCCTTGTTGCTAGTATGCGAGCTGGTCATGTGCTTTGGAAGGGGGAGGGCTTCAATCTCAAGGCTTGCTGAAATGAGGCATTTCATTGTTGCTTTGCACAGTAAGGTAGCAATGGCTCCTTTCTGTCATACAGCAGGGTCTGCTTATAGACAAGTATTGAGACAAAAAAGATGACTTTAAAAAGTGAAAAAGGAAGGCTAGAAAAGTTATGAATTGCTTCTTACACGCTTTCAACCTGTGTGGCCATCCAAAACCAGATGAAACACATTATCCAAATGACTTCTAAACCAAAAGGGGAATAATGTATTCTTTATTCCCCCACCTTGAAGCCCTGTGGTACTTCTGACTGCACAGTGAGGAGGCTGAAGGTCACTCGTGTGACATCTTAAGCAAAGATGTTGTTTGGATGCTTATCACGGAATGCAATGTTATGATTGCTATTTCAGAAAAGGGCGTATCTAAGGTTAGGTGGAAATTTATGCAGAAGATCTGGACCCTCTGTAAAAGACTCTAGAAGACGAAAACATGAGACAGAGGTTGGTTCTTTCCATCTCAGAACTGCACCCAAACTATTTCTGGCACTTACACTATATGAACAATTTAACCCAGTGAAAAGGGTCTTCTCCCAACAGACTCTTTCAGGCAGAGAAAGTGAATTGTTTTTGAATGTTAGCACTTAGATACTCACTCCTACAAACTGACAAACATCAGCCCAGACTTGTAATTGCTTTCAATTTTAGCCAGCTGCTATGGGGAAGAGGTTGGAAGACCATAAATATTGGCTGACAACATAATGGAATGGATTCAAGCTCCTACGCAAAGGAACATGTTGGGTAAGATCTCTCTGTGACTTGGTTCTGACTAGAAATGAGTTCTGTTCTGATTATTCAAGCTATTCACATCCTCAGGTACTGAAAAAACCCCAGAATTGGCTGGAAATCTTGCTAATAAAAGGCAGCTATCTCCCAAGGTCTATGGGGAACCAGACACATTTGCCCAGTCAGCTTGCTTGGAAGTTATAGACTCAGCCTTTGCAGATTGTACAACTGACCAAATGTGGGCATTCACTATAGTCAGTGGGAGCCAGAAATTTAGTGAAGATCAAGCCTCACTGCAGCAAAACATGTGACAGTCAAATACCTACCATCTACCAAACACCTGACAGTCTACACATGAAACAAACAAACAAGACAAAAACCAAAGGGATGAAAGACTAATGAAACAGAGATAGAAACAACTTCTCAAAGGAAATTTCCCCAAAGGTACAAAGGACAGAAGCTTTAGCTAGATTTTCAACCTAAATCCACCCTACCTCCACTTTCACGAAGTACAATTTTGCATGGAAAGATGGAGTTGAAATTATGTGACCCATACAACAACGTCGTGTTTAAGTTACTGGTATTATTGACCTTACCAAGCTGAAAGCAGAAAGTATTCTACCGGACCACATCATCTCCTTGTTGAATCAGCATCTAGAAATTACAGGTTTCATCATCAGTCAAATCACTTGTGAAGCTGGATATTCTGAACACTGAAATACAAGCATGAGCAGAGTAGAAAGGTTTTTGTATGTAAATGTGGTTGGAATACCTGGTTATAAAAGCAGCTGTGCAAACCCCATGGCTGGGAGTTGCAGTATCTGCTTGTTCAAGTACTCTCTGGAGACAAAATTCTCCATGACAGTATTGTCTAACAACAAATATGTATTGTCTGTGGAAGAAATTGATTACAGGAGGAACAAGTAGTGAGGTATTATTTTCACTCCTAGGTAACTGCACAGACTATGTATTTGAAAATAATTTATTTGCTAAACAGCAATAAGCCAAAGGTCTATGCTATGCTGTTTGTGGGAGAATGCCCAAGTCAACTCAAACACCTTAATA
>WEIS01024203.1:0-11352 GCA_013389965.1 Todus mexicanus | reverse complement strand
AAAGTGAACTCTAATTATAACATTTCATAATTTCATCGATACTCGGACTGACTGCAAATGTAGGCACAATGAGATCTTTTTTAATGACACATCCAGCAAAACTTCTATCTATAAAATTTCGGTGGCGTGGACTAAGGAACAAATTGTTCAATTCTTGGAAGAGTTTTTTACTTAAATGTTAATTTTCTTCTGTTTGACTGTAAAAAGGACATGTAGTTAAACAAATGAATAAAAATAACAAGAAGAGACAATGTAGAGACCTGGAAAATAAATAGTATTCAGGTTGTGGAATTAATCCAAAGCATATATTATGCTATGATTATCTCTATGGCAATATCCCTGATCTGCTTATGATCATTTGTTGCTTAATTTGAATATAGAAATGTGAGCAAATTGGCAAACCTGGATAAAAGCCCGAAGTGCTGGCTCAGGCAGCGTGGGGTGATAATACAGAGAGGATGGTGTGGAGATGTGTGATCCACACAGCCCTGTTGGGACATCACCCAAAACAGCAAATGCAGCGCTGACATCCCAGTGTCAGAAAGATGCTGCTGCATTTTAATAAAACACAAGCAATCAAGGAAATTAGAAATGTAAGGGAGAGCTGCTGTAGCTAATTACATGTTCAGACATTGATGAGGTGTTCATGTTTCCTTTTCGAATGCAAATTCCTTCTTGGTGTAAACCCCTAGCAAAAGAAGAATTAATGGAGGTACCAGCTGTTTTCTTCCTAGACTGTAGATAATTTGAACCTGGTGCTGTCTTCTTCCGTTTCTTGTGCGGCACCTAGCATAGAAGGATCACTACTAAGCTGCAATTATTGCTGTTAATGAAACAACATGTAAAAGTTATCCACTTCTCTCTATGATCTGCAGAGACATTTCAATTTAAATAGTAGGCAGTGAATCTTAAACAGCATTTTTTTAATATAAAAGAGTCTCAACTCCTAAAAGTGGCTGTGTGTAAACCTAAAGAAAGATTTGATCACAGTAAGCCATACAAAAATTTATACTTGGTAAATATGCAAATCATGAAGTGTCTTTGAAGACATGATATATTAACTGAAAACCTACTGTTGGTTACTATGGGAAGGAGACTCAGCTTACGCTAACTTTTTAATGGTGAGTTTGCATATTTTGGGGGGAATATTTGAAATGGGGATGGGTGGTGGGATTGTGTAATCAGCCACCTTATCTTTAGCTTCTCAACCAATTTCCATTTTGAAAGTCTTTAATGGGGAAGCAAGGCATGTTTAATTGATTGCCATTAAAATCTTCAAAGGAATTGGCAAGATGAAAGTTGTTTCTAATTACTGCATTATGATGTAAGCTTAATGATACACCACTTCTCTAAATTGATTTTATTAGAATTTAAGATGAGGAATTAATTGAGTCACTCTATCGATCCATTTTATTTTTCCACCATTTAACATGTCCAGTGGAAAAAAAAAGCTATTGAGCTGTGGAATAGTAATGAGGACTTAAGAAAGAAAGTCGAAGTGAAGATGGATTGGCCAATAAAAATAACTTATAAAAACCATAATGTGATGGCAGAATGTAGTGGCAGAGACCAATTTATCTCTAGGTTAATTAGGGTAAATTAAGGTTAATTCTTTTGTTATTTAACTTTTATTTCTTTGCCTTGCTTCATCCTACCTGTTTGAAGTAGAATAATTGCTTGCCCTGGTAAAGCAATATTCTGCAAGTCTCCTTCCAGTTCTGCTAAATTTACCTCTGAATATTTCTTTAGAATTACCCCCCAAACCTAAATAAACCCTCCGTGTATATATCTAATCTTTCCTAAAATCTTTTAAAAGGCATTTAAGATTGTTTTCTTAGCCTTCTTCTCTTAGAAATGATTCCTGTTTTTCTCCTTATATGTCAGTGCAAGACAGGTGCTTTTAGAGCATGAGACATGCTTCATGCTCTGTCATTTATGTTCTTCTCAGATAAGGGCGCTGAAGAGATCCTGATGGGGTTAGCCTTAATCAGTTGCTCTTTTTCAACTAAACCGTAAGTACCAACCTACATATGCTTTTATTGTACAACAGCTGTACAACCATGCATGGACATGCAACTCCAAGAGTGTGGTTTAATGGAACATGTTTAGCCCTTCAACAAAGTGGGTGAGGCATGCCCATCAGACTTGCTATGGTGAAATGAGCCACAATTTGGTCTTAGAAATGTAACCCATTGAATTATTTTAAACCAATAGTTGTTTTCTGTGTTGTACTGGGATAACTATTTGTAACTTCACAGTCACAACATGGATGAAATAGAAAGAGACCTCTGCAGATCATCTAGTACAACCCACTGCTCAAGCAGGTCCAGCAAGAGCAGATTGCACAGAACTGTGTCCAGTAGGGTTTCAGATATCTCCATGGACAGAGATTCCACAACCTCTCAGGGAAACCTGTATGACCACCAGGGAAAAGATCATCTTGTCATCCTGTGCTTGCAGAACACAGCAAACAACAGGGCCTCATTCTGTGTTTAGAGCTAAGGACAAGGTTTCACCCTGCTCTTAATAAATCCTGCCAACAGAGACAGAGCATTTCCTCTCATTTCTCACATAACTACAAGTTGCCAGATTTGAGTGAAATGTATTCTGAGGGTAAGATGATTCTCCAGAAGTTCAGTGCTGTAGCTGACATTTAAGGAGTGTTATTTTGGCTTGCCTGCTTTTGTTGGGCAAACTAACAGTTATATTTGAGTTTTCCAAGTTCACGCTGATGCTTTCTCTTTTTATTGATTATGCAAACTGGAATATTTTGTGTATAAAACCAGATCGCAACGTAATTAAATGCATGATTTATAATTGTATTTTAAGCTCTGATACAGTTCGGGAGAAGTTGTGTCTGTTTGAGCCTTGAAGCTGCAAATCTGAAGCTGAGTTTTGCTAATACTTAAAGCTGTAGCACTGATCAGAAAGAAATGAGAATGGACATACTGGAGATGTTAATTATAATCATGCCTGTTTTATCCTGGGCATTTATATCTCTTCATCAACACTGCTAGCTTGCCTTTGAAGGCAGAAATCCCCAGATCAATGATGTTCTCGTTCCCTATGCAGGGAGAAGAACATTTGTAATGAAAGTGGATTTTAATGGTCACCTCGACAGAAAAATTATCATCCTGTAGTAATATTCCTCTCTTCCACTGGAAAAACTCTTCAGCAAAGAGAGAATGATGCCATCTTTCCAGCCAAGCAGGGCTCCAGGAGGTGATTTGTCTCTTTTGTCCCTAAATAATTCACACATGATGCAGAGCTAGTCTATTTGGAGCCATACAGCAGACACTTATCAAAACTCTATCTAAGTAGCTCCTTTGTTAAAACCAGTAATAGCCTCTCACTCTAAATAACCAGCTCCAGTGGTCAGGAGATCTCACACGTTTACTAACAAGTGACATTAGCATGCACTAATTGACAAAGTGATTGCAGAAACTGAGTAGTGTATTCATGAGGAACTTTAATGAGCTCCTAGAGGATCAAAGACTCTTTTGGAAGTTCAGATATTACCTATTTCTGAAGTTCCAGCACTCCACCATTTGGAACGTTGTACTACAGGAGAAAGGAGTGTGTTCAATAACAGTCCAACATGGGAAATAAAAGTAAGCAGCAAATATCTCAAAATATGCCCTTTTCTAAATTCAGTTTTCGATTAAGATTACACCAGGTGTAAAGCCAAGTAATCGTGTTGAGTTTTAAATAAAATGTTAATTACAGAAATCCTCGGTGAAGAAACTTACCTAAGACGCAGCCAGAAAACACTCATTAAATAAGGAGTGATGGCTTGGTAGGGTAACTAGGTAAACTTGAAAAAGTTTTATAAGTGGTAAATATCAAATTCCTTTTTGTTTATAAGTTGCAGAAATATGATCTTGGCTCCCAAATGGGCAGATACCTGCCTCACCAAAGAGACACTGAACAGCTGCTGAATGAACACAAGTATTACTTGATTGCTTAAAATTAAAAGCAAAATGAAGAACTATGAATCTTTATAAACATAAAATGTAACTATATCTCATTTACTCACCCTCTGCTGAGGATGGAAATGTGATGGAGCGCAAGGGGGCTTGATTAACCCCATGTAATCTGCAGTGCCAATGAGAAAGGCTCCAGCAGAAAAGCTTGGAGGGTTGGCAGGAAACTTTGAGGGTCTTGATTTTATCTGGTCTCTAAGCTNTCCTCCCTGAGGGTACAGCCTTCTCTTTTCTGCACCCCCCAGTGTGGTATGCGAAGTCTATCAATGACCTTGGTTCACATACCAATCCTTGGTACTAACTATAAACATGGAGCATTATCACTGCTAGAAGCAGACTCTGCAAAAACATGCTGCTAACTTCAGACAGACTTAGCTGGAAGGTAAAAGTCATAGAACAGAATTGTTCTGTTCTAAGCCAAAACCAGGACAAGTAGTGACGCCATGTAATTGTTACATCTCATATTGCTGTGCACACACACACACATCCATATATATATGTTTATATGAGTGGCTTCTAAAACAATGCTGGAGGCCTGGAAGAGCACTACTTCCCTTTGCAAGTGTAACTGCTTTCATGGATTGCATAGTTAAAAGGTGGAAATAAACCGGTGTTTTATGACTTCTTGAATAAATTGCTCTAATTTATTTTACCACAGAGCATTTGACCAAAGAATGATGCTAAGAGCAAGCTAATGAATTCACTGGGGAGTGAGAACAAAGTAAATATATTTTGTGAAGGATCAATTAGGGGCGGCAGCCTCTTTTTCTTTATCCATTTTGCTCTCTTTCCCACTCATTTGTGGATCTTATGTCTCTGAAGAGCAACTAAGGCTGCGTCACTGCTCTTGAAACTGGTACATGCGTGGCTAATGGAGAAGAACAAGGGGATTATGCACCAGCAGTCTTTATCACTTGTAAAATTTTCCTGGATCTCTGGGCACTGATCACATATCTGAGTAAGCCCATGCATTAATCTATGCTCACTTCACTGAAATCTTCCTCTAATTAACTGTGATATGCCTGTCAAGGCCAAGGTCAGAAAGCCGCTGAGTAATAAGTAGGGTTTGTGTGTTGCCATATACCTGAGATAAGACTCCTCTCATGTAACTTGAGCTTTTAGACATTGATTCAACTCTAGCTATCTAGGTTGCCTCAATGGTGACTGGAAAAAAAAATAGAAGACTCTTCAGGGAATGATCCATTGCTTCCCAAACCAGGGATCCAATAACTACCCTTTTTCTGCAACTTCTACATCACCACTAGATCCTGAAGAAGCCTGGTCAACTAATTGCAATAGATGCCTAGGATAGGATGGTAAGTTGAAATGAATCCCTCTTCAAGTGATGGTGACTTAGAGAGGGTATTTGCTTGTAGTTCAATGCAACTCACATGCATTTCAGTGTGAAAAAATGGCTTTTAATGTTATCCAATACCCTCTCAGCTGTCTTGCTCATTCCAGTTCACGCTTGGTCCTCAGTATCAGGGGAATCTCTGTCATGGGAAGAAAGGCCCAAGTACTTTCTAAATGCTGTTGATGACCTCTTTCTGTCAACACCAGTCTAGAGAAAGCAGGAAGCATCAGGAATAGAACACAAGAGCAGTTTGATATCAATTGCTACTTTTCTTCAGGATGCTTAATATTCCTATTACCTCATATACATACATATTTAAATGCTACATGCATCGTTTTAGGAATAGACTGCTAGTGGTTTGAAGTGCCCATAAAACTGCTGGAAAGTGACAGTGCCAATTAATCTGTTGACAGATTTGTTATTTAAATATTAACAGAACGTTAAGCAAATGTTGGCTGCAGCAGAGAGATCCCTTCAGAGCTCCTTCCTCTGAAGTGCTGGGCATTTCCAGACACTGAAAATGTTCCAGGCACTGCAGGATGGGAAGGGTATCATAAATTTTTAGTCTCTTTTCCCCCACAGCTGGTAAACACACCATAAATATTGTCTATCCCTGTGAAAAAGAAAATCTTTGTAAAAGCCTCATGCAGATTGTAAACCCCTTACAACAATAAATAATTGAATTGTGAGCCTATGGAGGGTAGAGCAGGGAAGGGCTTTGCCTCTGACTATTTGACCTAGGCAGTAGAGTAAGATATGAAGACAGGGTGCTGAATTTATCAATCTGTTCAGTTATCGATGTGGGAAATACTGCAGAAGACTCTCTAGAGCAAGGTAACTTTGATGCAAGATCAAGACAGGCTTGTACCATATGACCCATAGGGTGTCATGGTGAATTTGGCTTCCTTTGTGCTCATGGGTGCTGTGAGTTGGAAGCAGGAGGTTGGTGGAAGCCAGAGTGGAAGCCAGGCCTAACTCTGTCTTGTTCATAAACAGAGACATGGGGTATACAAAATGAATATTGACTTCTTGGCTTTTGATTTCCCTGACCAAACAGGTGTACCTCAGAGAAGACCTGGAATGCAGAGCAACTTACAGACCATATGAACTTGAGCATCAAACTCAGAGGGTGTTGACATGTCAGTAAAGATGCCTCCTGCTCTGTAGTTTCTATCCACTAGCTTTCCCATTTCCTTTTCCCATCAAGCACATTTGTGGTTCTAAACAGTTTCTTGTTGTCATTTCATCCTTTTACCTCTCTTATTTCAATGGGTTTCATATCTCAGAACTCATCCATCACACTTCAGTTGAGTCTTGGAAGCTTCCCAATCTGATTTCTATTATTTTAACATGTTACGTAATAGCCCAAATGTAATTTGTTGACTGTTTCTAGCTGCACATATTTTTTATTTAATGTAGGTTGCGATAAAGACCGCTTCAAAGATTTTGAAGTATCCTTACTATAATCTTCCTGCCCTTCAGTTACAATAATGACTCTTTATTGACTTTTGCTTTGCTACACATTCACTGATAAATGTTCGTCATTCATTTTAGTTGCACATTGAAGTTCTTTCTATCCAACTTTAACCGAATAAGGAAGAAAAAGGCAAAACGATATATTGTGTGCTAATTGAAGATGAAGACACAGGAAAGCCAGGTAGAGAACAAGAGATCTGCTCTGGAATTTGGATTTTTTTGGCTTTGTAAGACTTTAGGGACAGGGGTTGTGAGCACTCCTTGTTTGGAAGGATGTTGACGGGAATCGACATGGACAAAAGTTTAGTATTGCTCCACAGTTCATTTCTGGTGCCTGTTCCTCTTTTCTGGGGGATATTCGAGCTGCAGCAAAACGTAGCCATTATTTTTTTAGTAAGAAGCACAGAAAAGCCATCGCTACAAAACAAGAGGTGACTGCAGCTTGAAGGGAAGGGCTGCCTTCAGTCACGGATGGTTCATGTCACAGTCAGGAGGGAGCATTCAGGTCTCTTGGGTCCCAGTTCCTTCCACTGTATAGATATTCCTCTTCATCTAAAAATTCCATTTGTTTTGCTTCCTTTAAAAATAAATCACTGGATCTGGGTTTTGATTTGAAATTAAATGAAAAGGGAGTAGATAGCCAGGGAGAAGACGCTCACTAAAACAAGAAAATATATAGGTTTCTGTGGAATAAAAGCCAATTTGCCTCAAAAAAAATTCCATAATAAGATATTGATTGCAGTTTTTCTTATGAGATTACTATTGAGTCAGGGACAGCTTCAGTAAATAATACCAAAGATCAAAAATTCTCAGGCTTTAGTTTCACAGTAAAGGGTGATAATTACAGTCTGGAGTAGTTTAAACAGATTAATAACTTCTCTTAGAGAAATATAAACCATGGGGGTGACTTATGTTTTCCTTAGGCAGACTAGATTTGGGTATTAAAAAAAAATATTGTGTGACATAAAACCTCATATAATTTCCTTATTTTTTATTTCCCTTATGTGTTTACCCATATTTTTATTTTATTATTTGCCTTTGGTTTTGCTGTTCTCTGATTTTCTGCTGCAAAGGGAAGTGTTAGAACAGTGACACTTTTGACAAGTTGTGCTCAAACACAGTGAAGGTCCCTTGATGTCAAAGTGGGGGTTCCTGATGCCTCAGATTGTTTTTAAGTCACGTCCTTTCAATTTGTAGGGGAGCATGCAAACCTGATAAAGTGTCTGCGGAACAAAATGCAAGGTAAAATCAAAAGCAATATTTTCTCTATTAATGCATATTTATGGTTGGCAGCGTCTCATTTTTCCATGAAGACTGTGCCTGGTTGACTGTAAATGATTATTACAGGATCCATACACAGCTGTCTCATGCCATTTGAGATGCTTTTGAGTATCTTTCTTTGCCTCCAGGTGTTTCTGCAGGAGAATTTGCAACATCAGTAGGTTTTCTACCATAGCTGTTAATCGTGTGCAAATGTCCTGCATGCCAAAATGTTTCAAATGGCACTAGCTGCTTACATCTAGGCAGTGAAGACATGGTCCTGAGCACCCTCCTCTTGCTGACCCTGCTTTGACTCTGTCATATGGTCAAGTCATTTATCCTCCAATGTCTGCTCCTCCTCCTGCATAGAATCATAGAATAATGCTTTGTGTTGGAAGGGACCTTAAAGATCATCTCATTCCAACCCCCCTGCCATGGGCAGGGACACCTCCCACTAGACCTGGTTGCTCAAGGCCTCATCCAACGTGCCCTTCAAGACTTCCATGGATGAGGCATCCACAGCTTCCCTGGGCAACCTGTTCCCTCACCACTCTCACTGTAAAGAATTTCTTCCTAATATTTAGTCTAACTATACCCTCTTCCAGTTTGAAGCCATTTCCCCTCGTACTATCACTACAAACTCTTGTAAAAAGTCCTTCCCCAGCTTTCTTGTAGGCTCCCTTGAGGTACCAGAAGACTGCTACAAGTTCTCCCCAGAGCCTTCTCTTTAGGCTGAATAACCCCAACTCTTGCAGCCTGTCCCCATAGAGGATGTGCTCCATTTTTCTGATCATCTTCATGGCCCTCCTGTGGACCCTCTCCAACATCTTTCATCTTTCTAATGAGAATGCTAAGACCTCATCTCCTAGAGTCAAGTGATGATGGGGCAGTAAGAGGGCTCTCTGAAGACTGGATGTCTGTAGGGATGGTGTGTATGAACATGACTTTCCTGTACTTCTGTGCACATCAGCAATACTCACTGGGCTTGTTTTTGCTCTCACTTTCATGGATGTAATAACACTGGACTGTCTCTGTCAAAGCCAGTTGATCTGTACCGCTGTGATCTAAGACACAGTGACAGTTATTAAATTATTGCTGCTTTCAGCTTGCTGCAGTGTGGAGATTCTCAGCTTCATCATCAGAATTGTTGGATCCCAGCTTAATAACAACCTCATTTAATGCTTGATATGGTGTTCAAATAATATGGTGTTCAAAGAACCTTATAAGCGTGGGATTGTTTATTCAAAAAGTGCTTTGATAGCAAAGGTTGAGTTTACTGAGCTCTGAGTAGCAACAAGAATAGCATAAAGATTGTGATCATCTTAATACTATACATTAGCTCATCAGGATTAATGTTATTATGACAAAACCTGGACAAATTAATGGGAACTAGACTGCTGTGATTTGAAATTATTATCTTCATTTTTGAAGTCTCTTCACATGATAAAAGGTACCTGGCAATAAATACGCTGGCTCTGAATAAGTCAATTGGTATGCTATTGAGAGTGATCTAGTAGGAGATGAAGTAGATGATACTCCCAGTTTTGGGAACATGGAGTTCTCTGCTTGCTCGTATTATTCTTCCTCAGATTTCGCAGTCCTAGATGTAATGCTGTAATGCACCATCCATTTTTGTTAGTTTGTTTTTACTTGTCTGTCTATAGAGGAAGCATGAACTATGGTTGTACAGCCATATCCAAACGTTTCATGGCACAATTCCTTCCTCCCTTCTTGCAAGTCAGATGGAAGACACAGCAGTGAGAAGATTAACTGATCCTGACCAATCTGGGGTTTATATCAGTGACAAATTCACACAGCAAACAGTCAGAGGGAACAGTTGAGATGACTTTGGTTGATTTCCTATAAAAGAGAAACCAGGTTTTTTTCTGGAATTCGTTATCATTTGAACAGTACCCTAAAATTTAAGGAAACCACTTCTGCCCTGTCCAGTGAATCCACTGCAAGTTTTGGTAAGTTTTGGTGCTTCACTACCCTTGAAATGATAAGTCTAAATTTCATTTCCCTCTAAATTGCCAATGTTAATCTCCTAGTTATTTGGTTGATACTCTTCCCTACCAATCCACTGCAGGCAACTACTCTAAAGAGACTTAGGAAACCAAACGATCCTGGTGCAACCATTTTCAAATTCTTATTCAGTGTTTTGCTAAACTGACAACACCTGTTATACAGTATATTTGCCCTTCATAGAAATTTCTAGTCTCATTTTAGACTCTTTAACTTTCTTTTTTGTTGAACTAAAGAGATCAAGCTCTCTCTGTTTTTCATGCAAAGGCTCACTTTGTATCATTTTATCACATTCTGATCTTTGTATGATTTGCATAGCTCCTTCTTGCACTAGGGATGCTTGAAACTAAGCGAAGGGAAAATAATCTTAACGTATCACCCTAATATATTCTGATTTGCACAATCAAAGTTCTTATTAGCTTTTACAGCTACAGCATGGAGAAATATATTGCAGAGAATTGCAAGTTAGATTAAACATCACTTTACAGGAAATTAATTGCAGTAGCACTATATGTAACATAAAAAAAACTTCCTGTAAAACAATGTCGGCATCTTCTGGCTCGACATTTAAGAGATGTGAGGAAGGTCTTCAAACAGTCTCGGAGGAAGACAACGCAGTAGGTTAAAATAGGGCTGGCTGAAGAAACATTACTTTGTTTTATCTTTGTATAGGGAAAAATAAAATATGCTTCTGATGATTTTTGATTTGTACTCTGGCAGATGTGATGAAGGACAGTGATGAGAAACTGTGATGAGAAGAGGTGCTGGTCCCTCTTAACATGAAAATTCACTGCATAGTTTTTCTCTCAGCACATCTTTCTGTAACAGATTTACAGTGCTTGGGCAAAGCTTGGGCTGGCTTTTGGAGGCCCTTCAGTGTGTTTCAATCTCATTTATGATGTGAAATCTATCTGGAAAATATTATAGCTTCTCAATCAACACCAACTGCAGTGAAATCATAGGTGGGCTCATGAGATCTCTGCTACTGTGGCTTTCATATTGCAGATGGCTCTGTATTCCAAAATGGCCAGACAACTGTCATAGGTAGCAGTAAGATTTATTTGTGATTCTTTGCTCGTAAAGCTCCAAGTTGTACCAATGCAGAATTGTTCTACATGCTCCAGTCGGCTACAGTTCAATGTTTACTGAAAACCCTACAATCCCTTTCACCAGCCTGGAGCATTAAGCTGTGCATGTGCCATTGAGAAGCAAGTGAGTTTAGTCTGACACATTATATCATTAGTGAAAAAACCA
>WEIS01024201.1:2183-16021 GCA_013389965.1 Todus mexicanus | reverse complement strand
ATTTCATCCCATTATGCACTCCAACACAGACACTTTCTTTATTTCAGTACATTTTTTTAAAAATCCTTTCCTATCTAAGGTATTACACCATATTTATATTGTAAGTCTTCACTATTATTTGTCCAAGCTTCTTGCACTAATCTGGTTTAACTTCCTCCTGTTCAGTCAGCCTAGGTAGCCTTTTAGTATCAAAACCAGATGTTTTCAACCATGAGATTTTTAAGAGAACAGCATTTCAGGTATCACAGAATTGCATAAATACAGATCTAGCTTATACATGCATGACCTATACAGAGAAAGGTAAGGGAAAATTGTCCATCTCCCTTCTCTCTAAATGTGCTCTTTTGCAGATTTCTCACTCCTTCGTGGAGAAATCTGCCAGCTCTACATTTTTACAAAACTCTTCCATAATTTTTCTGAATATATTTATTTCTGCCCCTTTTTTCATAAAAAAACTTGCTCTTCTCTCTAACGTATCTCCTTCTTGTCCTGTGACTCTAGGAGAGGAAGCTAAAACCAACCCGAATACAAGTCAACTTGTGAACATGAGCTTAAGCTTTGGACAGAACTGAGATATTAGACAGTCTTCAGCTGTCTCCAAATAGGCCAGTTTCTCAAAGATTAACATGCACAGCCTGTCCCGAACATTTTTATAATGAACCTTTAAATAAATTTTAATTGGAATCTGGGTATTATTCCTGCAAATTCTCTTCCCACATTAACCGCATGGTTGAAGGAAGCTCTCTTGGTTCATTTAGTACCAACAATGTGATGCCAGTCACCAGCGGAGGACACAGGGGCATAAGGGCATTTATCAACCCAAAATGAGAACAAAAAGATCATGGCAGGCTCCCACAGGCACAGGCCCATCTCTTCTTGCCTGAGACATGAGCACCAGACAGTTCACGGAACGACATTAACTCCAAAGCTAGAAGAAAAGTCTGAGAACTAAACAATGTTACCTTATTTTTTTAAAATATTCACATGGCGTAGGTTTCAGATAACTATCTTGCCCATAGAAGGGGCAGTCTGTGGTAACATACACCTCTCCTGGAACTTTTTGGTGATGTATTTAATAAATATGAAGTTCACAAACCACAGAATAGAAAATAAAATAAATTAAAAATGTAAAAGGCAGTGAATATAACATTAGCTTTTCATTTAATTTCACTGAAAGTTGCTGTATTATCTTCATAATCACTGCAACTGAGATCTGTAAAGCATATCTAGAATAAATTAGAGTTTGAAGCAAACAAAATAAAGGTAGAATTGACTATTCATAGCAACAGCATCTTCAAGTCATAACACACTTCAGCGGAAGACTCCTGCTGATGCCAGTTTGAATAGTCCAGCAGAACATAAAACAGACTGAATACAATAGAAATTTTGAGATTCCATTTGTAACATATAATTATTCCATATTTTACCGTATTATAAGTTTAAATTACCCACATCAGAGGATTTTAGGATTTCAAGACTGTAATAGAATAGAAATTTTTACTCTCATTTTGACAGGAAGGAAGGAAGATAATTAATATGTACTGCAGAAGAAGATTAAAGAAAAGTACCAATTCTGCGACTGACCATTTTCAATATATTTACAAGCAGTTCAACATTTTCATCAAGAAAGCTTTTCATAATACAAAGTGGAAATGAGATTGCAAAATTATAGAACTAGAAAAAAAAATTAAAAATGGGGAGAAAGCTGTATGCTGGCACATCGAGGGGCTCACCCAAGACACTGCCTGCAACCAAGAGGAACACACTGAACATGCAGTAGGGGACACCTCTCAGAGGTGTTAATGTTAATGGAACACAAACATTAGCAAGTCAAAATTCAAAAAGGATTTTGTCTTAACAGAAGCCCCTTGGCAGTTGCACCTTTGGAGGTTTCTGTGGTCCAAAACCCGTAGGCATGAGCTGCACACCTGCCACCCCTTAGCTGCTGAGAACAATGGGAAAGCCCATTTCCCATGTCAGCAGTCAGAGGTGCCACAATTCTCAAACACAGCTTCAGAACACCTATAGGTCAACTGTTTCCTTTAGCCCTGTCTCATACAGCATTTTTAAAACTATGTATATACACACGTATATATTACAGAAGTCCGGGCATTGTAGGGCACCACCATCTCAGGTTACTTTTATGCCATAGTATAAAATGGTGGTAGGGGAGCACATACCCCCGTGCTCAGCGTGAAGCATGTGCAGAGAGTACCATGTCTTTATTTGAGCCAGGACCTGTGGCACCTACACTGCAGCCTTGGAGACCTGTCCAGTCTACCTTTAATCCAGCTGGTTTGAGTAAAGTTCCTTCAGCAGCATCAGCAGTTCAAGCCCACTAGGTTCTCTGGTTAGTTTTCCATCCTTGAGGGTTTTCAAGACCCAGCTGGACAAAGCCCTGAGCAACCAGGTCCAAACTCAGTGGTGTCTCTATTCCAACCTCCTGCTCAGCACAGTGACCTCCCAAGGTCCCTTCCAGCCTAAATGGTTCTATTCAAATACTTAGCCCATACCAAAGCCAGTACTGCTTCAGCTTATCCTACCATCAGTGCTCAGGCAGAGAGGATGAGGTAGTGAAGTTCAGACTTGTTCCTTTGTGCTACAGTCACCTCCCTAATTCCAATATAGGCTTATGAGCTCTGAAGTTTAGTAGCTGTAACAAACCTCATGGCCAGTGGAGAAATCTTCTGAAGGTCCAACAGAATTTAGATACTTACACCTCCTTGAGCAGAAACAGCACCTGTAAGGACTCCTTACTCTTTACAGTATGGGTTCAAGTTTTCTGCCCCTCACCGCTAATACTGGAAGGTTGTTCCAAGTCCTATTTCTAACTTGGAATAAAGCCTCCCAGTAGTTTCCAGGGCCAGTTGTTATGCTGCAGCTATGCTTGATTGATGCTAACTGCAGAAAGTGATTAGGATCTGCTATTTGGGAAAATGACAGTTACGGTGACAGAAGCCGCCACACAAAACCACAGACCCGCCAAGTGCTCAGGAACAGCAAAAGAATTTTCCACTGAAAATGGAAGTTCATGCAGGAGGCTGGATCTGGCACGATAGGGTGTTCGCAAATCTGTGAAGCATCTGGAGACTGTTACTGAGTTTGACTGGAATCAAATTAATTTTCTTTATAGTAGTTCATAAGGTGCTGTGTTTGGATTTGTGACCAAAACGTTGTCGATAACACACCGATATTGCTGAGCAGCACTAACACAGCATCAAGGCCTTGTCTGCTTCTCTCACCACCCCACCAGCGAGTAGTCTGTGGGTACACAAGAATTTGGGAGGGGACACAGCTGGGACAGCTGACCAAAGGGATAGTCTGTACCATATGACATCATGCTCAGCATATAAAGCTGGAGGAAGAAGGAGGAGGTGAGGGATGTTCAGACTGATGGCATTTGTCTTCCCAGGTAACCACTACACGTGATGGAGCCCAGCTCTCCTGAAGATGGCTGAACACCTGCCTGTCCATGGGAAGCGGTGAGTGAACTCCTTGGTTTGCTTTGCTTGTGCACGTGGCTTTTACTTCAGTTTTAAACTGTCTTTATCTCAATCCACAAGTTTTGTCACTTTCACCCTTCCGATTCCCTCTCCATCCCATGGAGGGGATGAGGAAGCAGCTGTGCGGGGCTGAGCTGCCTGCTGGGGTTAACCCCAAGAAGGCAGCCAGAGAGAAAGGAAGAAAATGCCAGAGCAATAGAAAAAGATTCTAAGAAAAAGGGTTATTTGTGATGATATTATGCACAGTCCTGTTTAAAACCTTCTCTTCCTTGATTGCTGCTGCATTCAGTGAGTACGTGACTTAGCACGGGATCCAAAGAACCCACAAGATCCCACATCTCAAGGTAACGACTCGAGTCCCCAATAGACGCACACACCTGTCAACACTCCAGAGCAGGGATTCGGGGAGATACACCTAAACCAAGCCCTGCCCTGGACCGCAGCCCCCTTCTGCTCACATTGCTGCCCTCAATCCTACCAGGAACCGCAGCACTGGAACTGGGCGTGAAGAGCCAGCAGGCTCAGCCTGGTACGGACACATCCTAAACCAGTCCCTCCCTCCCTGAGCAGTCTCACTTAAAGTAGTTGCGGGGAGGGGATGAGATGCAGCAGAGAAGAGCAGCGGGCAAGGCTGAGGGCACAGGCAGGAGCCCCCTGCCCAGCCCAGGGGAGGCCCGGCCGCTGCTGCCGGCAGGAGGAGCTCCGGCACCGCTCAGCCCCCACGGACACACGAAAACACCGGCACAAGCCCCTGAGCACCCTGCGGGCTCTGCTCGCCTTCCAAGGCGGGGTGAAACTCCCGAGGAAGCCGCAGGAGCAAGCCGAGCGAGCAGTTCGCTCAGCCGGGCGGGCAGGAGGCGATGCGGCCTAAGGCGGCAGGTGAGGGGGGGTCGTGTCTGGGGGAAGAGGATGGAGGGGAAGGAGCCTCCCGGGCGTTCACAGAATCACGGAATGATTGAGGCTGGAAAAGACCTCTGAGGTCATCGAGTCCAGCCTATGACCTACCACCACCACCACTCAGCTAAATCATGCCACCAAGTGCAGCATCCAGTTTTTCCTTAAACACCTCCAGGGATGGTGACTCCACCACGTCCTCGGCCAGTCCGTTCCAGTGTTTTATCCCCCTTTCTGTGAGGCAGTTCCGAGTTTCTGAATGCCTTCTGCGTTTCATCTGAAGGCACCAGTACGGATGTGCCGCAAGCGATGCTCCTCTGCTGCTCCTGAATTACCACAGTATCACAGTGTAACAGGTTGGAAGGGACCTCAGGGATCATCTAGTCCAACCCTTCAAGGTAAAGAAATAGAGTTTAAACGAGCTGGCCCAGCACCTTGTCAAGCTGAGCCTTAAAATGTTCCAAGTGTTCTGAGCACCCGCTTCCCTCATGTCAAGCACAGAAAACCCTGCTAACAGCAGCTTGCTCTCCGCTCCTTGGGGACTCGCGTCAAAGTTCCTAATACGTTTCTTTATTCTACTTCTACTCTGCAAGCTGCTCTTAATTTACACCTTCTTCATGGGCTGCTTCTCACCAATTCTCCTGCTGATTCCCTGCGTTTTATAGCAAGATGAATTAACTCCTACACTGGTTAGTGAACATCCAGCCTTGGAGTCACCTTTCAACTGCAGACATTCTCAGAAACATAGGTAAATTGCACTTTAGAAGATGCAGGTATCCAAGAACAAATTCATCTCTATCTAGAGAGTTCACGCAGGCTCAGTGCTCGCAGGTGTCAGTACAAACCCCACATTTCATCATCCACTTTGGACACAAACAACATGATGTTGGGATAAATATAAATGAGAGAAGAGGGGCTAGTACTGCAGAAGACCAGCTTGTATTCCTGCATCATGGCTGTGCACAGCTTTTATTAGGATTGCGCTTGTATGACAAGCTCCTCTGGACCAAGTTTTCTTTTTCTACAAATTTGCCTATACTGAAAAATGCATTATATAGGGTTATTCACCAAACTACACAATCTCCCTACAATACAAAGTCTCACATAGTGAACAAAGATAAACTGGAGTTTTGTGAGGTGTTCTGTGAGCAGTATTTGTTTATCATGTTTCAAAATCTAATAAATTGAACCAGATTTCAGAAGCGCTCAGCTTTGTCTGGAACTCTTTCCCTGACTTACATTTTTCTGATCAGTACAGGACCGAACTGTACCATTACACTTCTGAATCTTGTTTACTGCTTTACAGCAGTTTAAAGGAGCAGCATGACTCATTTTGCAATTGGTACAATTTTGTGGTGAAGCGCTATAATATTGACTATTTACATTTCAGAATAATCTTTCATCAGTTGTGCTTTCTTCTAGCCCTGAAGACAGGTTGTGTCTTCCCCTGGGGCCTCACACAATGGAAGTGCATCGCTTACTCTTCATATTCTTCTGTAAATCCAAAGTAAATACTTTCATCAAAAGCAGTTTGCTTTCTATACTGCAACTTACGAAATAACAACTTGGCCTCTCTAACGCTATTTCAAAGGTGAATGCTCAGAAATAACTTACCTTGAGTCATCTTCCAAAATGAAGGAAATAAAGTTCATAAGGTTGCTAGTCGTTGTGTTCCAGGTACGCTTTAATGCATTCCCCTCAGCCTCCCTACCCCAGTTTTGGCAGACAAGAGGCAAATACTGACCTATCCAACAGGCTGAGAACTACAGTGTTTTATATGGTTCAGCCTATGCAATGGTGTCCCTCAAGTGTTCCCTTTCTGCAGTTTTCATCTGTACCGGTAGCACTTCCAGAGGCCAATCCTCATACAACAGAGGCTGAGGAAGAGATCTGTCACCCAGGAGGGATTTTCTTTGTTTGTGTCATACAACTTTTCATTTCCATTTCAGCTTAATATTAATAGTCATGTTGGTTTCATATCCTTTCACTCAAATTAATTTAAAATATTTTTCTTTAAGCAAATGAAGCAGCAGACCCAAACAACCCCCTAGCAATCCCTCATGGTTATGGCTCCAAGACAGCACTTAGGCAGCGTATGGGACTGCCTGGTTCAGACCTGGACTTTCATGAACAGGCTAAAAAGATCCAGGTTAAAGAAGATCCTATCTGATTAGGGCTGCCTGAGGAATGGCCCTTGCAGAGCCACCAGGCTGAAGAAAAGAGGTTGCCCAGGACCACATCAGCCATCACAAAGCCCATGAGCTTTGCGCAGTTGAGGACTGGTAATCAAAGGGAGACAGGGTTTGAGAACAGCAACAGACCCCAAGCCATGAGCAGGAGAGACAAAGCGACAAAAAGACAAGAAGATGCATGTCTGTGACAAGCCCAGGGTTGGGTTTCGCTGCGCAAATTCAGTTTTGCTCTAGTCACCTTTGCTCAAGTTGCAAAGCAACAATCTGTAAGTCAGTGGGTTTTCCCTAATCAGTATTCCTCATTTTTTTAATATTATTTTTTTCCTTCAAATATCCACACCACCACTTGACACTGAATAGAGGGACAAAAATCCAGCCACACCATTCCAAAATTGTTGGGTAGCTGTTCTAAAAACAGAACTTGGCAACTAAACAAGCAGTGTTACTGGCTTTATTAATGGATTTTTAGCAAGACTGCAGACATCCACGTGTCCTTACGGCTGCCCACGGGCACAACCTCCAGCAGCTGGCAGGCTTCAGCTGTGCTGGGCAGCAGCCACTGCCGCACAGACATCCATCTCCTGAGCACCCCACAGAATAACAGCATCTGATGCAGCCCAGCTCCATCTTGTTATTTGCGATATTTCAAGAGTGACAAGCAATTACATATTTTCACGACAAGTCTGTACACACCGTTCTGACTTTTTCGAGGTACCTACAAAAACTACAAAATCACTTGGCCAGCTCCTCTGCTTCCTATAGTCCCTCCCAGGATGATGCTTTTTGAACGTCCCAGTGGACTTGAACCATGTTTGACAAGGGGACTGTGTTCTTGAATTTCCTAGAAACCAGCACTCATTTGACTTGACCCCAAAGTCTCTGTAAATGATTCTCCTTAAAGTCAGATAAAAACAGATTCCACCTCATTAGGACTGATCATGGAGTACTTCCAAATGCTGCAAGACACACTCCAGGCAAGAAACAGGACAGCCTCACACCGGCATGTTTTTGCCTCGGAACCAAGTAATAGCTCACCAGGTAGCTTAATATATTAAGATGTGCACAGTCATTTCCTGCAAAACTCATGAGAGCGCAGAGTAAACTACATCACTGCTTGCTAATCTTATCAGGCAAGCTTCCCTGTGGGCAGCCTGGAGATCTCACCTGAACACTCACAGCAAGTTTATCGTCAATGGTGCTGCATGACAGAGAGAGGAACACCAAGCCCTTGGCTGGAAGGATGTTCTGAGGAAGCGTGCTAAACCAAAATGCTTCTTCATGGCCACGTCTGCTGTCTTTCTGTTGGCAACGCTATGAAGAGGAATTTCTGGAAAGCCGCAGGTTCAGCTGGAAATGAAGGGGGAAAGGCCAGTGAGCATCTAATGCAGCTGAGAAAACCAAAGCATTCAGTGCAGCTCAGGTCAGTAGCTTCAAGTTTAGGGTTAGCAGCTTTTCCAGCTGCTCAGGACCTGTTCCTTGTCCTCCTTCCCCTGCAGTGTGGGCAAATGCTCGGTGAGCTCACACAGTGTTCCGCATTGCATCACAGTTGTCAACAGATCGATGTGAGAGGCATAACGCAGAGCAGAAACCAAGTAGAAAACAGCAGAATGAGGAGCTTATGCTCCATGGACAAAAAGCCACCCCAAAATTTACCCCTCAGTTGGGACAATGCCTGTGGGTTTCAGAATGTTTTGGGTCCTGTTTAGCCCTTTCCTCAGATAAATCCTGCCCTTCCAACCTCTTGCAATAGCCAAGGTTTTGAGCAACACCAAACTGCTTCTCATCTGTCACTTCCCACTCAAGTTTCCACACTCCTGTTCTTCGCAGGGTGCATAGCACACAGGGTGCGCTGCCTTGCTGAAGGATCAGCTCAGCACTTCCCCTATCAGCATAATGAGAAAAGGACATTTTTACTGTGTTTTTCTCACCTCAGAGCTCAGCCCCATGTTGCAGCTCTCTGTTTCTTTTGTCGTGTCCCTCCACAGCACAACTTTGCATGAGGCTGCAAACCAACTGTTGGTACAGGGTGGTCAAACTGGCCTCTAAAAGACTCTGCCAAGATGACTCCTCCAGGCAGCACCGCACAGGGCTGTACAGATGAATCCAGCCTTACAGGCATGAATAACGATTTAGGTAGAAATTACTTTTTCCTCCTGCCACAGACCAGTGCTCCTCACCTTACACAGATGCATCTGAGCCCTTTATCCCCAACCTTGCAGAAGGCCTAACTCTATGTTAAGCTTTCCATGGTGGATGCTGATAAAATCTGACACTCTATTAAGAGCAGGAAGCCATTGAGAATAGCCAGAGAATGATGCTTTTTCTTCTAATCGAAGAAATGCATTGAAGTGTTATTTCTTTTCTTGTATTAGAATCTTATTTCAGTTTGCTTCCTATTAAACCCCAGTTAATCTGAATTGTTTTAAAAGCACTTCTAAATGGACTCTTAATAAACCACAAACTGACAGAATCAAACCCACCTGGAATACAAATTTTTATGTTGCGAGTCTTCATTGTCTTCGGAATAAGAGGCATACACCAAGAAGACAAACCATTTCAAGGGACTAGACTGAATTTCCTCTACAAACTGTGTTCTTCCTATGTCCTTTCAGAAGATCTTTCCCATTTTACAACCTGCAGCAGGCAAATTACGTGGTGTTGATCTGTGCAGCTATCCATAGCAGATTGTCAAGTATACTGTGCTCATAAATTTGATCATTTATAAGTGGAGTTTACAGCCCAGAAACTAGGTCTAAAATACACTAATAGGTGCTGGAGCATGACCCAAGAAGGGCAACAATGCTGGCCAAGTGTCTAGAGAACAAGTGTTAGGAGGAGCAGCTGAGGGAACCAGATTTGTCTAGCTTGGAGAAAAGGAGGCTGAGGGGAAGACCTTATTGCTCTCTGCAACTACCCGAAAGGAGGTTGTAGTGAAGAGGGCTCAGTCTCCGCTTCCAAGTAGCAAGCAATAGGATAGGAGGAAACAGCCTCAAGTCACACCAGAGGAGGTTTAGATTGGACATTGGAAAAAAATTTCTTTCCCCAAAGGGTTATCAGACATTGGAACAGGCTGCCCAGGGAAGTGGTTGAGTCACCATCCCTGGAGGCATTTAAAAGATGTGGCACTGAGGGACATGGTTTAGTGGTGGATTTGGCAGTGTTAGGTTAAGTGTTGGACTCAATGATGTTAAAAGTCTTTTCCAACATAAATAATTCTATGATAGTATAACTGCACTGTCACAAGTGACAGCTGATCGTAAAGGGGAAATGTTTTGTCAGGTACCAAACCTAGAGCCATCTCAGTGATGTCTAGGGATCCTACTGGGCTAAACCAATTTATTTCCTATTTAATCTAAAAGATACAAAGGGACCATAGAGTGACTCCATGGAGAAAAGAAAGATCCTTTAACAGAAATCTGTCTAAGACAAAGGCAAAGAACGGAAAACATCTTAGGCTGCTGCTCCCTGTTCACAATTTGGAAACATCTTTGTGCTCTGGACAGCCTAGAAGATGTGTTTCCTTATTCCATGACAGCGAAGTAAAGATGGTCAGTGACAGCCAGCAGGTACATGGAACTAGGTCTGAATGCTGAGGCAGAAGTCCTCCTACAGCCGGTAGGCAGGGTAGGGCAGTCACTTTGCTGAATCTGCATTTCCAAGTGCTTAGCTTCACATCCAAGGCAGTCCCCTACTCCCTCTCCGCCATCAGGAATGAGGGCACTGCTCTCTCCTCTTTCCAGCACAGGTAAACCAGTCCTATATCTTAAATTCTCCACAGAAATCTCAACTGGTAATACAGATAGCAATAGTGCAGTGGACGGAGCATGCATTGCACCACCCCAGTTTTCTCATCTCAGTCTCAGAATGGAAACTTCTTGGGGGAACTGGTAAGACCAGTCCTGTAGCAGTGGATGTTTCTCAGTTCCTCTGAAATTCTGCCTGCCTTAAAGTAAGGCCTGAGATTGAACAAGCTAGAGATCACAGCCAAACTCCTCGCTTAGTTTCGTCTCACAGTAAACCTGATGCCATTGCACCTCCACAGGGAATTCTGCTGCAAGAGCTCTCGTGATGCAGAATGCACAGACGCTGTAAGTCACGCATGCCACGGGGAAGTGCTAAACACCCCACACAAATCCCATACACATGGTCAAGTCAAATGCTGCATGAACATTTTCAACTGTGACTGTCTACTGCTGTTTAACGGGACAAAAGGTTAATAGCCTGTATTTCATGGAGCTTAAAAAGCAGCTCAAAAATATACAAAAAGCCAGCCCAAGTTAGTTCTAAAAGCATATGAAAGTACAAATATTAACAAATTCAGGGAAACTGCGAGTAGTTTCTGACAAAGCAGAAGCTAACACAGTCCCCTGCTGGAAAAATACTGTAAAATCATGGTGTTTCTGTACTGCTCAGCTCTGTCTACAGCAAACACAGAGCTATCAGCGGCTGCTCGACAGGCAAGAGGTTTCTAACAAAACCTGAGCGATACACTGGCTAAGAAAAATAAATTGTCTGGGGAATCTCACCAGGCCTACATATAACATCAGAGTGGACACTGGAAAAAGTTGGGCATCTGAGTAAATGTTGAACTGCCAACATCTGCACTGTGCAAATAGTGAGAGTTGTAGCTGTTCACAGGAACTCACTGAACTGTAGCTCGTTTCCTTCTAAAAACACAAGAATTAGATTGGGGCATGAACAGTGGTTTGAAAGCAGCCTTTCAAATTAATGAAAATCTCAGGAGGTTAACTTAGTTTCATCTCCCCTTCCAAGATGATATTTGATTCACGTGAATTAAAAAGGAAGGTCAAGTGCAGAGCACACATAGTGAAACACAGGAAGCCTACAGCTCTATTCCAGATTATGGAGTGTGCCTTGCAGAGCAAATTCATCTCAAAGTTCATCACAGCTCTTCTCCAAAGTGCAAACTCTGCATTTCTGGGATCCTTCAGCATCAGCACTGCAGGACTCATGGCATACAGATACACTCACATTACACACTATTTCAGGCCTCTCACTCCCCTATCAACAGTTGCTACAAGCTCCTCCTTTCCCATCCCTTGCCCTATCATAGCCATCAAAGGTGCCCACTGAAGCAGCGCCTACATTTCTGAGCCTACTACGTGTAGCAGCTCCGTAAAGTAGATACCCCTCAGACAAGCAGCAGCCGTTCAGGACACAGCTGAGCCCCTCAACCAAAGTGGTGGTGCCTTGAGCAAAGTGTGAGAAACAGCCCTGTGAACACCCAGGTAAGAGAAGGAGAGGAACAAGGTGCTTCAAGTGCTGAAGCAGGATCCCTTCCAGCCCCTGGAGAAGACCACAATGAAGCAGGTTGTCCCCCTGCAGTCCATGGGAGTCCATGCCACAGCAGATATCCACGTTACAGCCTGTGAAGGACCTTACGCCAAAACAGGTGCCCGAAGGAAGCTGCAGTCCACTGACTCCATACCAGGGTAAGCTCCTGTTAGGAACCACAGACCAGAGGGAACCCACATTGGAGCACGTTTATCCTTGAAGAACTGCAGGCCATGGAAATGACCCACACTGGAGCAGAGAAAGGCACGAAGGAAAGAGGAACATTATGGACAGACCACAACTC
The DNA here is from genome assembly GCA_013389965.1 of Todus mexicanus. Taxonomy (NCBI): domain Eukaryota; kingdom Metazoa; phylum Chordata; class Aves; order Coraciiformes; family Todidae; genus Todus; species Todus mexicanus. The sequence continues at coordinate 3,833 of WEIS01024201.1, read as the reverse complement.
CATTCCCCATGTCCCTGTGTTGCTTCGGTGGGGTGAGAGGGGGGTGCCAGGAACGAAGAGGTGAAATTGAGCCTGTGCAGGAGTAGGTAGTGGAAAGCTGGCTTAGTTTTTCTCTCTGTTGCTTACCTTCCAACTCTGTTTTTAAATGGCAAGAAATCAAGTACCTTTTACCTCAATCCACAAGTTTTTAATCTTATTCCCTCCCCCATTTCCTGCTGAGGAATAGGAGTAAGAGCAGTTGCGTGGGGGTGTGGCAGCTGCCCTCGGTCAACCCACCACAATAAAAAACACTCAGAAAGAAAATGCCCCAAACCTTTAAGGCTACAAGTAAATTATTTTAAAACATGAGAAATACGTCTTTTGACAGTAATGAACCAAGAGAAAATTTGGAAAATACGAGATTTCTTCTGACAGAAGTTATAAAATGCTTCACTTAAACTCCCCTGTTCTTTTCAAGTGTACCTCCTGGTTAAACTACGCTGGAATTGATGTATTTATTATTTCACAGATCTAAGCTCAGTTATTAACCCCTTCAAATACCTTGCCGAAAGCCTGAAACCATCGTCCCAAAAAAATGACTCTGCTCGCTTTCCTTTACCCCTTCCATCAGCCTGCAAAAAGCAATAGTGATGATGCTGCTGACACAAAAATCATCTCGCTCCCCTATTTCAGGTAACATCAACCAAGTAAGGTATATAGCACATACACCAATTTCAGGTCTAGTCAGATAAATCATGCAGATAGACAAGTATTTTACTTCTGTAGTGATTTGATTTTCTAGCGTTTCTTGCTTTCTTCCCTTTCATGGTATTATCTTTGATCTCCCCCATCTCTTACCTTACCCTAGCAGGTCAGGTTGCCAAAGAGAAAATTCATCAGTACAAGACAGTTAAGACCCTCATTCTCACCCCTCTGAACAACCCTTCCTTTGTTTTGTTTTCCAGGCATCAATTTGCTATTATAAAAAACCATGAAGAAGCTCTTTCAAGATAGTGCATCGATGGTTAAATAGCAGAGGTTATTTATGTGAAAGGTAACAAAAAAATCAAAGCAATTCTCCTTCTTAACCTCATAGCCCATATATTAGACAAGATGTGACACTCCAGAGGGTAGGGGGAAAATCATGGTTTAATTACAACAATGTAGCATAAACACTTTAGTAGTCGATACCAGGATATTATTGTGACGTCTAAACTAAACTTGAGTTCTCCACAGACACCGTAAACAGACACTCTAAATTCCCTAAATGATTTGCATTAAGGTTTATGCCAAGGCAGTCAGTTGTTCGATCTTCAAGATGTCATGACACGGTGAGACAAACACGCGTACATCAGTAAGTACAGAGAAATGTTATGCTACATTTCGGACAGTTCAGAACTGAAAGTGCTTCACATCTACAGGATAAGAAATGGCTTCATCTCCTCATCCCTAAATGATGAGAGCAAAGAAATAACCCTTTAATAGGTTAAATAAACAGTGCCCCATTTATCCATGCTTATACAAAGGTTCCAACAATTCAGAAGGTCCATGGTGAAAATTTACAATCTATATACAGTATAACAAATTGTTAAAGAAAAAAAAGTTCAGATACTCCTTGGTTCCCAAAAGCCTGAAGCTCGTTCTCCGCGCTAGAGACAAAAGCTACCTACA
>WEIS01024197.1:24196-41804 GCA_013389965.1 Todus mexicanus | reverse complement strand
GCAAAATTCACAGAGAGTGAGGAGCAGGTTTGTGGCTGAGACTGCTAAATAGAGTCATGAACATTAAAGATATCTCGAATCTACTGACTTCTGCAAGTCTTTTGCCCTGCCTCACCTTTCAATAGAGAGATAAGAAAGGACAGTGACAAGCAAAGAGTTGAGCGTGTTCAGAGCCATTCTCTCATTTTTGTTCAGTTTTTAGGTCTGACATGAACCATTGCCCTGAACGAGTATGAATCCTTGTGATGGTCTTGGGCTACGATAACTTTTAATTTGATTATCAGAAAGTTCTTCTGCAAGTTGTTTTAATTCCATGAAAATCTATCTAGGGAAGCAACTGAGGAAGGAAATAGACTGGAAAATATTTAAAAGTTTTTAGAAGATGGGGTCACAAGTACAGGCTTTGATGATTTTACCTAGAATCCTAGAATCTTTTAGGTTGGAAAAGACCTTTGGGATCATCGAGTCCAACCATCAACCCTACTCTGCCAAGTTCACCCCTAAACCATCTCTGCCAACTCCACATCTAAACCCCCTTTAAACACGTCAAATGATAGTGATTCAACCCCCTCCCTGGGCAGCCTATTCGAGTAGCCGACTACTCTTTCTGCAAAAATTTTTTTCCTAATATCCAGTCTAAATCTACCCTGCTGCAGCTTGGAACTTCTACAACACTAGTTCTCTCTAGAAAAGGAAAAAATCTGTGAGTAGAGAAGAGTGAGTCTTCCCCAGTGCAGCGAGGTTGTGCAAATACCCCCTGGAGTGATACTGTGTGACTCCACTTCCTACACACAATAGCAAAGCATCTAAGGGCAAGGGAACAGATTGAGTTGGTGAATTTGAATTTAGTGGTGGCATTTCCAAACGTAAAGGTTGCAGGGTCAAGAATTAAGAAGTATTCTTCTGGAAGAAGGCTTTTGGTGTTTGTCTCCATAAATATGTGTAACAGCAATATGTTCTTTAATGAAGCGAGATAAGGGAGGCATCAAGAGAACCTTTTAATAGTGTGTAATGCCCTATTAACATGGATAAAAGCAAGAAATGGGAATTAGATATTGTCTGCACAAAGAACTGAGGAGATCCTTTGCTGGTATTTTTCCAGTTACTGAACTAGCAGATGTGACTGTATAACACGAAATATGGAAGCCCAACAAATGTCATAGTAAGTACTTTTCAAAGATGTAATTGATCATCAAATTCCAATAACAGTTTAGGTACTTTAGTTGATATTGAGATTAATATATGGCTTGCAGCAGCAAGAACCCTTTCAGTTTCTGACCTTGGCTGGTAGTAAAATCCAATCGATATTTAGACCAAGCAAGCCTTCCAGAGAGGATGCATTGAGCACATTAGTTTTCTTAAAAAATACTGTCATCAGCTAGAAAATCTAATCCACTGCGGGTAACATGATGGAAAGGAATTGAGTAACAACCAAAAAGAACATGAATATTCACCTGAATAAAAACAGAATTTTTACTTGAACTCTGGTTTCGCTCTTCTGGTTTCATGATTTTCTACTGCTACTTCCCTCCCATTGAAAAAGTAGTTAGCTCCTTCATAAAGGCAAACTTGATTTTCTCTGTAAACTTGATTAGAGGACATCAGATCAGCATAACTAATATGTCAAATACTGACTAACCAGTGCATGTCAAATTCCAAGTTACCAGGTATGGGCTAAATGCAAACATTTCATTGACCATAAATTACTTCTGGAAATTCTGTGAGTAAAAAAATAACAGATTCATGAATGCTAGCGTTTCTAACCCCAGACTTCTCAGTAATAAGTTCGCTGACGATATACCATAAAAAGTAATCAAGTAATATGTATTACTTGATTGAAATAGTGTTTTCATCATATAGGTTATGCCTTGTTTTCCTTCTATATATATGTTATACTTCTATAAGAATATAAAGTATATTGCTGATATATATAATGTTTTGCTGAGTTTTGTTTAATTAATATTCCAAATGTCTTTAGGATCTTAGACTTGATTATCCCAAGCACATCTTAGCCTGAGGGAAGACCTAGTTTCCAAAGTGCTTCAATCTGATCCGATTTTGTAGACATTATTATGCATGGCTTATAAAGGTTTGTCTGCAAAGTACTCGAGGTATCCTTTTGCAAGCACATAGAAGTGATGGAGCTTGTATGGATAAAAACAACCCTAACTGGTTTCTTCAACCAGATTACTTTCATCCAATGGGATCAAGTAAGCTGAAACGAAACCCCAAAAATTCACTTTTAATTTCATATATATATATGCATATCTATTATTATTCATTTGACTATAGGATTACCATTAATATAATGATACATTTATTAAACCTTGTCCAGTGTCTTGACAGCAAAATCAATCTTTGAGAAGCTGTTCAGAAGTTTGAAAGCCATTTATAAAATCAGAATAATTTCATCAGATTTTCTCCTACCCCCATCCTTGTCTTGACTGTAACACAGTTGCTAAAACTAGTCACAAGAACCTCACCCTAGGCAAAGAATCCTCAAAAGATCTTCTTTTGTAAAAGAGCTTCAGTTGTGAAATTGGCTTTTATTATGCCATGCTCTGCCACAATCGGGACTGACAACACGTCTAGCATCCTGATTTCTCAAGACTGCCATGAAAAAGGGCAGGAAGGATGAGCCGTGAGGTGGTTTTCAGGAGGCACAGATAAAGTTATGAATACCCTATCCTGAGAACGTCTCATTCTGCTCTCCTTGTATTGCTTAGCCCAGGTTTGTAGGAGAAACGTAATGCTTTCATTTCCTCTTTTATGGATCATTGATGGGCAAGGTTCATTTTTACAGTTAGCTGCCTTCTGACATGCGGCAAGGACTTTAAGGGGCTGCTCCTGCAAAAGACAGAATGTACCACGTTCCCCTACAACAAAAACTGAAAGAGAACTTCACCAGGTCCTCTCTTCCACTGCCCTCACAAACCCTCACATGGCACCTCTATGTTGGCCAAGATGGTATCAAGAAAATGAAGGAAAATGTGAAGAGAGCTCAGGAAAAACTGTAGGGGTTTTTTTTTTTCCTTCCTTTGCATTCATGAACCTAAAAATAACTTTGAACCATAACTTTTTTTAAAAGCCATTTATTGAATTAACTGTTTTATAAATAATCATCTGATGCATCTGGCCAGGAAATGGATTAAACCCTGCCACTTAAACCCTTTCCTTAATGAAATGCACATTTCTTATAAAGAAATGCTGGGCAGTGAAAGATCAGACCCATACTCGATGCACGCTAGTGTAAAAGTAAGGAAAAATAAATGCAGCAAACACAGCTGCTAAATCTCCACCTTTTCCCATCCCATTCCCTTCAGCAGAGAGCATCAATTATTTCTAAGTACAAGATTAGTTCAAGAGCAACAGAGGGATAGAGGCTGGAGCAATTCCATGCTTTGGAGGATGCAGGTATCGTGCTTAGCACACATCTGCAAGGCTCCCCCTCTTAAATCAAATGTTGTTCCACCACAGTATCTTAATTGTTCCAGGTGTTGTAGTCAGTAAACATTTGCTCAAGATTTTATGTGCATACTATACTTTGAAGATTTGTTTTCTGTTTAAAATACTTGGTTTTCCTTCTGCCTTTATAAAAGCTTTTTGGTTTTTTGCACTGGAAGAAAAAATTAACTGATAAATCTATGTGGCATCTTGGATTGTTTGTTAACCTATCCTGGTAGAACTATATTTTTTCCCATATAATTTGTTTTTGTAATATTCTAATGCCGGTGATATCTCCCTGTTAGTAAATAAAACCAAAGAGGAACACAAAGAGTGAAGTGAAACTGCATAGACACCACCGTAATATTCCAGTTATGATAAAGAAAGGTAAGTGTTGCATGGCAAATGATAAGAATACATCCAAATTTAAAAGATCTTTACATGGATCATTATAGAACCAAGCTTTTTTACATTACAGTACAGAACTTAAAATAAAACGGAGTGTAACTTCAGGGATAGCAACTAATTCCTCTGCAAAACATGCACAGAAACTTCATCTGTATTCTGACATAGAGCTTGTGTTCAATTGCACTTCTTAGTTTTATTGTCATTGATTGCATAACAAATAGAACAGCTACATCCAATCCTCTCAGATGGTTAACTATCTAACATGCCTGCTGTAGTTTATCTGAAATGTTCCCTCTTTTTAGTCAGTTCATCTCTCTTCTCCAAAAGAGTGAAGAAAAAGGGAAACTTTATCAGCTCATTCCCAGAAGCCTCTTGTCACATGTAAAGATCTGAGGAAGATGCAAGAAAAATAGATGCTATCCAAAATTGGGGTTAACTAACTAGGGATGCTCATAGAACTAACTAACCTTACTCTCATATCTTCATCTTACCTACAAGCAGAATATTGTGCCATGGTCTAAACAGGTTCACTCTTTTGTGTCACATATATAAGGAACTACTTGACTTTGCTTACAACACCCTTCACAGCTGGTCTTCATCATCCTCTCCACCATGGTGAGGTACCTACAATCAGCTGTAGAGCCTGTGGCAGGGCTGAACAGCCTGATGTTACTACAGAGTCATCTCTAAAAACCACTAGAGATGAGAAAGAATAGTGTCTGATTCATCATCGTGTCTGCCACAGGCTATGTATCAAAAAAACCCACAACTGGTTGTGTACATCAAAGTGTCTGTAGGTGGTGGTGGTGTTAGAAAAAAATATTTCTTTTAAAATAAGTTACCTTTCAGCAACCCACCTCATGGGTTCAGTGACACCAACCTTGGTGACAGCTTGATCACGTGCAGAAAACTGCAAAGCACAGCCTAGAGTTTCTTTCGCTATTCCGATGAAATCATAGAATAGCTTTGGCTGGAAAAAACCTTTAGGACCATCAAGTCCAACCATTAACTTAACACTGCCAAGACCACCACCATCAGTACCTCATCTACATGTCATGGACAGCCTCTTCCAGGACTTGACAACCCTTTTGGGGAAGAAATTTCTCCTCATGTCCAACCTAAACCTCCCCTGGCACAACTTGAAGCCATTTACTTTTGCCCCATCGCTTGTTCCTTGGGAGAAGGAACTGACCCCACCTGGCACCAACCTCTGTTCAGAAGGTTGCAAAATCTTTTGCAATCCTTTGAAATAGCGCTGTGTTTAGGAGAGCCCAGGGCTGAATCTGGGAATTTTGCAGGCAGCAAAGGAGAAGAGGAGGCTGGTGATGAAGGGTTGTGATACCCACGAGAGGCAGCAGAGCAGCTCTGGCAGTATGTGGGCAGAAACATGGCAGGAGCATTTATCACACCCACTGATTGCTCCCACAGGTACCAGCCCCAACATACACAAACAACTGAGCAGGGACTCACCCTTAAAATGTTTGCCTGGGGAACAGGCACAGAATAAGCCCCTGGAGAACCAGGGATGTGGAAAGGAATGACAAATCACCCCTAGACCTTTGGGGTGCAATCTCTGGTAGAGCTCATCCTTGCTGTCTACGCAAAGCCGAGCTGATGGCATCCTTCAGGCTGCCCCTGCTTCGAAGGGGAAAGATTCACATCTCTGAGCCTTTGAGCCCCTCGCAGCTCTCCACACATGGATGATGGGGGTTTATAACTCTATCTCCCCATCCTTCCTGGGCTCAGCAGCTAGTGGGTGAGTCCAGAGCGGCACGAGGCCCCAGGGATGCCTGCTGCAGCTGAGCTACCTGCCGGTCCCTCCAAAGCCATTTTGCATCAGGCTACCACTGCCTTGCCTTCTGGTGAGTAAAAGTCATAAAACTACCATCAGCTCAATGACTGTAATGACTACTCTGAAGCTTTTTATAGGCGATAAGCTACTGTAAAGGTCTGCTGGTAATTTGTGGATAGGGTACATTACCGTTATCCTTGAGGAATTTCTGCTTCCTTTTTATACGCCTTTTTTCTCTTGAGGGGACTCGGAAATTAACAGGAGGCGTTAGTCTGAAGCTTTGCCAGAGCCTCTCGCTGAGCACAGACTGCATTTATTTCTCTTCAGACATGATCTGGTGCTCCCAAAGAGAGCTGTAGCCTGCTGATTCAGGGCTGGATGTCTTCCTCTACCCCTTTGCGGTTCAGAGGATGGCAAAGGGGCAGTGAATTGAAATTTTCTGGAAATGGTATAAAAGGAGGGGACGAGATTTTAAATAGCGTAAACCTGTAAAAAGCTTTAATGGTCACATCATCACAAACCCCGCTGAACCAAGCAGGGGAGAAAACGTGGGAGGTTACTTGATTTGTGAACTGCCCACATCAGTGAAATGCTCCTGGTGGCATCTGGGAGAGAGACTGGGTGAAGGAGGTGATTTTTTCCAAATAAAGCAAGATGGGGTCCTAGGCTTGGGCCAGTTCCCCATAAAACTCAGCCCAATTGAAAATTGACAATGATTGAGTAATTTACCCAGTAATGATAAAGCTCAAGTAAGTGTCCTCAGTGTAGTTTTTCTGGGCTTGAAGCTGACACGAGCGCCACGTTGGTTTTTTTTCTTCACACTGCAGACAGTATTGCTACCAACAAAACAATCTTCCAGAGATCATAAAATGTTAAGAAGTTCATTTGTTTAAAGCATTATGAAATAGTTCCCTTGTAGATCTCATTCTTTAATTTCCTGCACCGGGGCTGAGGTGTGGGACACCAATACTGATAGAGGAGATTAACACCTCTGATGCTCAGATTTTCCACTGCGCTACTGCAAAACACATCATCGCTGTTGCAATATGAGCTCTGCATTCTGGACCTGTTGCTCTCTGGGGACTTGAGCAAACTAACATAAAGCAAAAATAACATAAGCGATTCCTTCCGATGGGGAAACTAAGCCATCTGGGTTGCTAATTTGCCTTTCGGGAGACGGAGAAAAAAAAAATCAAGAGGGAGATGACTTTCTCTTCTTTATCTTCTCAATAAATCTATTTTCTCTCTGCAATGCAAGACTCCATATAAATCTGGTAAGTGCAGCAAAAGCTCTGTGTGAATATAGTGGCTGAAATTAATCACAAGCTGGAGATGAGGGGGCTTTGTAGTTGTCCTATAATACAGACCATGATTTGACAACCAGGGTCTAATCACAGAATTGGCCGGGTTGGAAAAGACCTTAAGATCATCACGTGCAATCACATTAGAATGGTCTAAGGCCCAGCAGAAACAATTTGTGTGATTAACGAGCAAAGAACTTTAGGCACATTATTTGATATGTTACACGCAGAATGGTGCTGTTTACAACAGACATTCATTTAGGGTAAAACAAGAAAGAGAGTTGGGGAAAGAAAAGAAAGATTAGAAAGTCAAGTATTATCTATATCATGACAGTACCTTCAGCTCTCAGGCCTGATAAAACTTTACTCTAGGTCAAAGAGCTTTCTTCCACTGAAATGATCATGGGTGACTTGTCACTTAGCTATGGCTCAGCCCTTCAGTGCCAGGAAACTCATGGGTGAAGTTCTAACTAAGCAGCATTTTCTATCAGTGTAAACATGTGAGGAGCCAGGGAAAGACCTCAAGAGCGAATCACCAGAACAATCCTGTCCCTGGATTTTTATGTAATAAAATAAGTATAAGCAAAAAAATACAACTATTGCGTTGAAATCAGGGAAGTTTAAATTAAAACATAAGTCAGACTTTTACAATTCAAAGGTAGGGGGTTTTGGTTCCAGATTAACCACAAGAGGACAGTAGTTCATGGCAAAAAGCACAGTACACACTGGCATAGCTGACAGAAATGCGTTAGGCCACTATCACTTACATCGTACACATATGTAAGGATTTCCTGGTTGCAAACAAGAAGTTAAATATCCTCCATTCTCTCCTTTCCCAGTCTAGAAGCTCAGCCCTGCATCAGTCTAGGATTGTACATCAAAACCAAGGAGCTGCTCTGCTTGACTAACCCTGGTGATGGATTTAAGGTCATTTTAAGATCAAATAGCTCTAGGAAGATGCTCAAGGTCAAAGCATGTTCATATCAGTAATGCACTTACCCTTAACAGCCAACAGAGCTGCTCTTCATCTCCATTGGAGCTCAGTCCTCTTCTGATCCTGCAGCAACACCCACACAATATTCTGACTCATTCTCACCCACTTCTTCTGAAAGAGAAATCTTGAACTCTGCCAGGCTTTGCCACTTTCAAGCCACCCCTCGAAGAAGCTCCCAGGGATGAGACAACACTCCAGCATCTCTCCCCCACCCAGGGAAATTGCTGCTTTCCCTGCCCCAATTTCTTTCTCCTCATCCTGGGTTGGGTTTGGATTAATTATCACAAACACCTGGGGGCCCAATCAACTGTGACAATCTACAGCTGGGGGGCACAGCTGGGGTAAACAACCCAGCCAGCCAAGGGGATGGTTGATATCACACTGAGTTCTGCCCCTGTATAAGGGGAGGGCTGGCCTGGGGTAGAGGTGTATCTTCAGTGCAGCTGGAGCAAGGAAAGTTGGAGTCTTGGACACATGTAGAGCCTTCCCAGATTTTATCACTCACTCTATCATTTCATTCCTGCTATCATTAGTGATGTTGTTTTCTACTCTCTTTGTGTTATTTAATTAAGCTGTCCTTATCTCACCCCATGGGGGCTCATCTTTTTCTTTCTTCCTCCCAATTCTCCTTTACATCCCACAGAAGAGGATGCTAGAAGGGGGAAGTGGTGGGCAATCAGCTGTGTGGTGGTTAGCTACCAGCAGAGGCTGAACTAGGCTGCTCCCTTCCACCAAACTTCTGGCAGCATGAGGCTTCTCCACCCAACCAGGCTCCCAAACTAAAATTCCCCCTTGACTACTGCTCAGTCAAATCTTAGACCCAAAGCACCAAAATAACCCCATGTATGCAGCTGAGAACTTGTACTGTAGGTCTTGTTGACAGATTTGCCAATATAAGGGTGGAGGGTCTGGCCATAACTTCCCTAAGTCACTAATTTGTGGAGCTACACAATATGCTTTGAAGATGCTTTTTTGTAAATACAATGCAATTTCATGAGTAGGGAGCCCTTCCCAAGGCACACCTGGTGGAGCAGCAAGTTCCTGCCTTGCTGAAACCTTGTGTTTCCTGAGAATTACAGCTATGTCATGCCTTGTGTTCATGCCAGCCCTAAAAACAGTGACTTCAGCCACTTTGTTGTATAAATGTGGAATTTTTGAAATGTGACCGTGAGCTTGCTTGTTGTGAAAATATTCCTGGTTTGCTTCAAAGGTTTCATTTACAAAGGCCTGGGGGAAGAGTCCAGCCACTCTGTGGGATGAGCAGAGGGAATTGAGGAGGACAGACCTATTTAAAGCTGTCAGGGCAAGAGTAAGGGACATTGCCCAAAATCAAGGGGAGGCAAAGCCCGAGAAGAGCTTGCGAAATGGCAATTGGATTTATTCAGTGAACTGGAACTAAGACTATTTGTAAAGGGTTTCAGTTAATCTTGTGTGAAAAGCTCCGAGTTTCATTATAAATGACTTCTAAACCAACTTAGAAGTAATGCGCTTTACACCAATACAATTTCATGAGAGCAACACTAATGGCTCAGGAACACCCACGAGTCCAGAGCCAGAGATGCATCTACAGAAAACCAGCAAGAGGAGAAAATGCAGAGACCCTTGAATGAAGCACCACATGTCCCTCCTTCCTTCATCTCAATCCTTTCAAAATCCTGGGGCAGAAGATGATTTGTGGGCAGACTGAAAAAATGCTCACTACCTGCCAGAATAGCAAAGTTTATGTCTATTAAAAATGGCAGCAAATAAAGCTAGGAAATATACAATAAGTTTCTTTCAATACCAATAGGCATTGACAGTTGATACTGTCCTACCCATCAGGTTATTTTCTTTAATAACCACTAGTGTTCACTCAACCAATATTCTCTTCTCTATGAGCCCTACATGAAGGAACAGTATGTACAGAGATATCTGGTGTGGGGACTTCCTCTGTTTCACTTCATTTTTGTCACCACTGCAGCTATATTCTCAGAAAATCAAATTAATCGATGGTTCTGAGTCAGGTTTTGTGCCGAAAGTAAGTCCGCTGCGTTAAAGCGTGGCCCAGCGAAATGCCCTTCCAGTAGCACTGCCCTCCTCAGTGTCAATACCAATCTTTGTCTTCCTTTATGACCTTTTTGGGAGTCCATGCATGAGTAAAGCCTTAGATCCACCACACACTGGAAATGTCAGGAGCTGATTTGCCCTTTCTCTCTCAGAAAGAGAAAAGCTGGTCATGACTACCAGCCACTCCATGTTACTTTTACAGGACAGCAATTTGTCTCCGTAATGGAAAAGCAAAATACTATTAATTCAAGCCAATATGTTACATGTTAATTACCAAAATTATTGAAATAAACTTTTTTAATAATACCAAGAAAGTAATTATAAAAGTAACTTTATACATAAGACTTTTAGGTCTCGAATGAGAAATGTATGTGACTACTAGGGGCCAAAACATGGCACATTTAATTTAAACCCTGGCAGCAAGGGGCAGGTTCCATTGCAGCTATAATAAATTACATACAAGTGCTACAGAACAATAACAAAAACTGTGAGCCATCCATTTCAGTACCATTTACAAGAAATCAATATCAATACTTAATGCAATACTGGTGAAAAATGAGCAAAGATACAGAAAGCATAATAAACCAGTAATGAAAGACCTTGCAGTGTTTCACTTTGGAAGAAAAAACTAACTGTCTATATTTTCATGTAGAGGGATATTTCACTGAGGCAATGTGCTGGAGGTATGAGTGTTTTGCAGATCTAAGTTTAAAATAACCTCTTTATTAAATTTAAGGAAAAAAAAAAAGTTCTTTAAACTGTGGATTACTAGCTTAGTAAAACTCATACATATGGAAGAGGGCATTTCATCTTCCTTTGGTCCTAGATATTTTTCATCAGATTGCCTCAGATCAAACATCACTTTGTTACATACCTCTCTGAAGGGACAGGCAAGGCCACTTGCTTCTAGCAAATATGGATGTTCTGTTTTGGAGGTGCACGGTTTAAACGTTCTGCCACCAGTGAACTAAACAGGATATTTCATCAGGTAGCCCCATTTCTCCCACTGACTTCAGTCTCCAGCTAAGAAAAATGTGTTATAATACCTTTCAGAAAGGATCTATTGCAAAGTGAAATCTAGGACAAAATAATCCTGATAATAACAAGTGTGAAGTTCCTGTCTAGAGCGGCTGCCGAATGTCGGTGAATTGCCATTTGTCACCGCAGCTACCATCCTCATCAACACAATCACCGTCATCCCTTTGCTCTCCATCAAGCTGAAAGGCCTTTCAGGAAAGCTTCTGCTCTCTTAGATATTCCTTCATCTCCCTGAATGCCTCAGAGGACGGTAAGAATTATAAGATTAGGAGAATTATAAAACTCGATGTAAGTGCTGCACGCTTGAAAAATATGGCGAGATAAATAGTAGGAAATGCATTGCAGTTATACACAGAGTTTATAGGCAGATAGACAAACCAATCCTCCTATTGTCATGATTCGATTGCTGTGACCTTCCTTAGTATTCGCTTTTGAGTTCCTCCAGTGTTTCTCTCATTAGTCATATGCATCCTGCCGTTGTCTTTGCAACCCTCCCCTCCTGCCAGGGAAAGCCCAGTAGAAGCATCACCACGTTTCATATATCCCTTTATTTCATAGAGTCATAGAATCATTTACATTGGAAAAGACCTTTAGGAACATCAAGTCCAACCATTTACCCTACTCTACCATGTCCACCACTAAATCGTGTCCTCAAGCATGACATCTATACGGCTTTTAAACACATCCAGGGATGGTGACTCAACCACCTCCCTGGGCAGCCTGTTGCAATGCCTGACAACGCTTTCAGTGACAAAAATTTTCCTAATGTCAAGCCTAAACCTGAAGAGGCCATTCCCTCTTGTACTCTATGGTACGGCAGCGGAGATCAACTCACTTCAGCCACACAGTTGTCCTTTCTCCTAATGGTAGGGTGAGAGGTACACCTAGAAATCTGTCACAATAGACTACCAAGAATCAAGGAGCATCTAAACATATGGGTTTGGCCAGAAAAAGTTCTGCTTTAGTATGATCAAAAGGGAATTAACAATATACTTTAAAAATGGCTCAAACCTTTTGGAACGGATGGACTTCAAAAGGATCCCACAATACAGCATTTGGTCTTTAGTAGATACCAGGCATCTAGTTACAAAATATGCTGATATTAACTATAAGAAACAAATGTCCACAATTCAGTACCCTAAATCAAAGTTCTGCTGTACCACTGTCCCATCCAGTACAGACTTCTACTAATGTTGGGGGGAGGGAAACCTTTCTACAACAAAGTAAAAATTAATGTCGCCCAGACAATAAAGCCTCAACAATAAATAACTTAGTTCAACTAATTATATTACATATATTTATACTTGTACTAATATAAAGGTTTTCTCACTGGAATATACCAAAGATTGGTATGGAAGCATTTTCAAAACTTGAAGCTTGACTTACGGCTTCTCTTTTGTGAGTACAACCACAAAAAGAAAGCTTGTTTTGAGGCTGAGTCTACCCTTCATTCACACCAAGCCGAGCCTGCATTAAATATTAGGTTTTCTTCTGCAAAGAATGTAACTTTTCACACGGGGTCTTCACCAGCAGTGAAAATGCAGGAGTTCAATGGACCAAGCAGAGACATAAAACAGCCTTCAAATGTGTTGAGGTCTTTCACCAAAAAAAAAAGGGAAGATTAGAAATCTCGATGTGTCTGATGAAACAATAAACAGGTTTAATCGCAGAAATCGAGGAGGAAAGTCCTGGTGAAGTCTGAGGGAGATCTGGAGTCACACTCAGTCAAGGGAGGCCCCTCAGATAGTTTGCCAGGAGCACACACAGCTGAGACTCTCAGTAATGACAGTGATACTCCGTAATCCTATTGCAAGGCTTATATGGTGGAATTCAGTGTGAGATAAGGATGCCTTGCAGCACTTCTAGATTTCACCCAGTATCAATCCTACAGAGGCTGAGGAAAAGGTGACAATGTTGAGGATGGCTGCTTAGGCCACCTTTATCAGCTGTCCCTCAGCTCAGACAACTGGGACAGCTATTCCTGGCTGAAACGTGCAAAAATAATCATACTTAGGAAGATGTATCAGTGAGATCTGATTCCTGACAACCACATGTGAGGTTTTATCATCTACTTCATTGTGCGGGGTTACATTTTCTTACCTGAACAGTATTTTTTACCACCTGACTCCCCCACATGAGTGTGGTTTCAAAGTATTGTTTTGTACATTTCTGGTTTGATTGCAGTTTTCTTTTTTCATTAGAAAGTGTGAATTTGTCTTCCAACAACACAGAATATCTTAAGGAAGAATTCATCAACTATATGAAAAGGGCAAGTGAGTTTGCCCTTTCCAGTTCAGACCATCTTCTGGGTTTTGTTCATATAGTTCCTCAGCCAGTTTAGAGCTGCTGTATGCCTAGAAGTGATGAAGAACAAGGTCTATCAGGAGATGATGGGTTTGTGCTTGTTCATCCATCACAGTATAGCACAATATTATGGCCAGTGTTTATGTAATAGCAAATGAGAATGAAGAGGAGAAGGGCTGGGAGGTGCTTTTTGGGGAGTGCCACAGAGCTGGGGCTGTCAGACCTGCCACCCAGACGGCCCAAACTACAGATTTTGCCCCAAGGACCAGGTTCCATCAAGAGGGGACTTACTGGATCAGCTCCTCCTTTTGCCAGCGCTGTTAGTAACAACTGTATGCCAGCCTTTCCCCAAAATTTCTCAGAGAAAGGGTATGAGAAATCCATTTATGAGCACAAAATAGGAGTGCTACCTACAAAAGTTTTTTGCATCACTGGTATGTGTTAAATAGTACCTTACTTGAGCGGTTAGTTGCTTAAGGCTCATGGCACTACCAGATGGCACACAGCACTACTCAGATATTAGCAGGCTTATGTCCAGAACACTTAGAGCTGTGTAAAAGTCAGTGGGAGCCTGGATTATGAGCAAAATGAACAATCATTGGGGAATGAAAATATTCTAAACATCACTTCCACTAATCAGCTTTTAAACGTACCCCCTCTCCGGGAGGAAATCAATTTTTTTGCAAGTAGTACAAGGGATTCCTATTACAGGGTATGAGTTAAGTCTAACTGATTAATCCCTTAAGTAAAATTTCTTTCTTTAAATTAATTCAGCGCTTTCTGCTGCCACTCAGTTGTTTTGCCTGAGGACATCACATTTGTTTGCGCACTCCTACCTGTCTAGGCACACCCATTCGACGCTGCAATGCCCTTATTAGTTAAACGAATGATCTCTTGTTATAATTACATGAAATGTATTGCAGTAAACATGCTGCCTCACTCTTTAGATTTGTTTTTCATCACTGCATCCAAGCTGGTGATTTAGCTCTAATTGAGCATCACCAGAAAGAGCCAAATCCCACTGAAGTTAATGAACTTTTGCACCGATTTCAAGAGCCTTCGAGTTTAGAGCTTAATAAAATGACAACTTTTTGGTTTTTTTCCTAGAATCATCTGAAAGTGATCCTCTAACTGCAATACAAAGAGATGCCAGAGAGGGTCTGGGGACATGAGAAGTTCAATACCCAGTAGATGGTGCTGTAATCAAATCCTAAAACCTGTTACGCCAGAGCCACTTAGCTATGTGTCATGGCAAATTTCTGCAATTAATAAAGAAAGCATGTTTATTTTAAAGACACGTGTTACCACGTTTGAAATATGCTTATTATTCTGAAGCGGTGATTGTCCCGGCGATGTGCTGAAACCAACCGAAGAAATACGTAGCGTGTGCTTTACGTGTCTTGCAGAGAGGTGGTTTGTGGATCTTTTCTCATGTCCCTCGGGCTCCAGGGTCTTGGGCTTGCCGGATAGTTCAGCTGCAGCACAGGGAATGCACATCTCAAAGCAAAATTCCTCTATCTGCGTTATCTTGTGTGTTCCACCCAAGGGTCAGATTTCACAGGAGCAGAAATGCGATCAGCTGATAAGAGAGGAAAGGAATATGATTTCCCAAGTGAGCAAATTATAAGTATTTTGCTTTTTTTGGGGGGAAAAAAAAAAAAAAAAGCTTGGCTTTCTTTCAACCTCTTTGACTTTGTTGCTACAGTCTTCCACCACCTGCACTTGCATATCTGATCCTCAAATTCCCCTGTTTTGTAACTGGAACTGAACACAATGGCCGCGTCCTGAAATCAGCCCTCGCTTTTCTCCTCTGCAATCTTCATTAAAGCTCGCTGCCGTTGATAACCTTTGATCTCCACTCCACGTCTGCCTATTTCTGCTTAACTTTTGAATGCTGCACACCTATCTGATATTGCAGGTTCTCTCAGGGAGGGAACTCGTCCTCTTTGTAGACGTGCTTAGGAGAATAATCTCTCAAAAGGAGCCAGGGAAAATTCAGCACTCAGGAGACAGATACCTTGATCCCACAGATACTGGCATTGCAGAAAGCGAGGGACCATCACCAACCGACAGAAAGCCATGATGGCTGTTGCTGGGCCTAAGTATTTGAGAATTTAGTTCCATTTATAGCTGGGTTTTTTGCTTTATTTTATTTGACCTGAAAGTCAGCTTGGGCAGATGTCCTCTCTAAGTGGAGGCAGCACCTATGCACAACTTTCCTGGCCAAGATCTGCATTTTACACTATACCCCAAACAGAAGCTTTCATATGATAAAATACCAAACAAGCTCCTTTGTTATTCATTGCCCCTCTAACTATCTGGAAGTCTTAGCACTATCTGGAAGTCATAGCCAGAAGAAGTTGCTGAAGAGCTGATCCTCCCTGTGGGTCAGCCTTTGGGACTCTACACCTGATAGAAGTCAGCATATTCCTAAGCCAAGTTCTGACTCACTTCTAAAGCAAATTTAATACAACACTTGTCTAAACAGAGTGATCACGGATGCTAGATGCTTCCACGCGTGGACACCTACATTCTGAGAAAACCGACCCAAAACAAAGAAAACTTTTCCCCATAAATCATGTTTCGTCTAGTAACAGTTTCCAGTTACACAGAATGGAAGGTAGCAGCAAAGGATCCTTGGGCTACAGAATTTCATTTAGCACACAGCATGGTTTTTAAATAAGAAACATAGCAGGATGAATTTGTATAGTTCTTACAGCATGGAACTCCCTCCCCAGCATTATTAATGTAATAATACACACACACAGAGGGCCATGTTCTAGTCTTGACTACACAAGCGGGTTTGCACCAGAGCCAACGAAAGCTGCTCAAACACATCTGAGGACAGGAGCTTCCCCTCGTCATGAATTTTTCAGAAAATGTAATTATTATGTATGATAATTTTAGCTAATGAATACATTTGTATGGTTCATTTATTATGTATCAGTCATTTATAAGGTATTCACAGCATGTTTTATTAATTATTAGTAAAACCTTGTATTTATTTTAATTCGGATTTCATCAGGGTTACTTCTTTGAAATGTCATGGATTTTCTCTTTAACCTTTTCGAATCTCAGACCTGATTTCTGCTTCTGTGAGACTCCAGACCAGTTTCTACAGAAGACAATAGGAGGCTTTTCAACGATCTCAATGGTCTACAGATCAGCCCAGCTATATACAAAAGGATATTATTAGGTCATTGTCTTACCTCGGGCATATATATAATAATTTGTAATGTAGAAGCTGGGGGTGGAACTACCCTTAAGAATCACTGAGCTTTGCCCTTGTCATGTGCAGGAGAATGACCAAAGCCAGTTTCTGGAGAGGGATGTGGTGTAGGAACCATCACTTCTCTTCTGTACTTGTCCGAGACCTGGAGGAGTAGGATCCGTACCCAGGATTATGACTNGAGACCTGGAGGAGTAGGATCCTTACCCAGGATTATGACTGTTATGCTGTCTTTAATTCTTTAACACAAGGATTTGCTTTACCTTCCTATTTTCTGTCATGTTATTCTGCTGGTTCTTCTGCTGCTAAAGAAAGGAAACTCCATTCCCTGTAGGATTTGTATTCTTCCTTGGGAGTTTTTATGGAATTTAACCATAGAAAACACCACCTACCTTTAATAAACACTGTGTTTCTTTACAAGTACTGTACGTCTAAAGTCTCCCTCCTCTCTATCACCAATTTCAGACCAAACCAGGACCAAATGAGATAAAATTCTGAGAAATTAGGAAAAGGGAAATATAAATTCTTTGCCACTAACAGAAGCCCATATCTTTGACAATAAGAAGTGTGGGCACTTTTTTTACATATATATCAGTTGTATACAATTAAACTCATTTTCATGAGCTACTGTAAAAAAGGAAACATGGAGAGACTGAAGCTGTTCATCTGCAAAGCAGCCTGCAAGAATAGGCTGCGCTTTTAGCCATCCTGCTCCCCGAAAAAATTATATAAAGGATGCTAGGCTGGTAGAAGTCCCAGAGCTGGAAAATCACAAAAGAAAGATTTATTTATGATCTATTTGGTCAGATTTTTTTCCCTGATATACTTGACTTCTTCCAGACATGCCATTGCAGGGCTCACGGAGCCTGGTGCAGAGATCTTTGAAGAAATGAAGAGACTTCCATCCATTTCGATAAGCTTTCAGGTAAATTCTTATGGCTCACTTTTTATTTTGGTGCGCGGTGCTACTGGGCAAAATCTCAGTCGTAAAGGAGAGAGGTTTCAGTCAGTGGTCGCCATCTACAAAGGCTTTGCAAAATATGCCATGCAAA
>WEIS01024197.1:0-24189 GCA_013389965.1 Todus mexicanus | reverse complement strand
TATGCCATGCAAAAAAGCCAGCAAATTGTTAAAGTTATTTTCCTTCCAACTCACTGATTTCCAACAAATGCTGAAAAATGTTACAGATGTTCTTCATTTTTTACACTGAAGCAACTTCCAAAAAACCCAAACTGATTTTGGAGGTAAAACACGTAAACACATTTGCTCCCCACATGGTTTTGTGTTGAAATTCAACTCAGGCTGAATTTTTACAGGTAAATTATAATCCCTGAAGAAAAAGTTAATTTCTATTTGGAGCCCTAATGTAGCTTTCATAAGAGTGGCCCAACAGTATTGCTGCGCCTTCGACCCGTTATTCCTGAGGTGCCGAAATGCCTGGTTCCAAATGTAGCACAATGAGAAATTACAGAGCCTGTCCAACAAATCAAAAATAAATGAAGTAACAACATAAAGGTAAATTTACTGTTATTTATAATTTACCATTTTTACCTTGTTTTCAATTGTCTCTTAGTCCTCTTCATTCGAGGAGCCCATTACATTTTATTATGCTAAACCCTATCTCCTGTCACATAAATTACAGTTAAAGATCTTAATATTAAAGCCTCTTAGCTCCCAGACCATATTTCAGGCTTTGTTCAAACCAGACATTAATGCTGAAATTGAACACAGATCACTTTGTCATCATTACCTATGATCTCAAAAGTATAATACAATCTTTGCTATATATGGCACAAAAATGCTTCTTTGTATAACACTGAATTATGGAGATATATTGATATTCTTAATATTTTGACAAAACAATAAAACTAAATATGTTAGCTCTTTAGCAGATACCAGCATACACCAGCCCAGCTATTATAACAATAGTTAGAGAGGGAAAGGTTTATTTATTCCAGGTAAAATAGGAAATTAATCATATAGTTATTTTAATCCTAATTTTTTCCCGGTATAATTTCACCTTCCTGCTCACCGCTACAGGAAGTCTATTGCCAATGTTCATCATCATCTGCTTGGGTTCACAATATCCACCTCTGTTACGGGAACAATATTCTCTTTTCAGTGGTCGTGACTCCAGCAAGGAGAAACACCGGTGCAGACTGTCTTTCATCTTATTGTGTGTCGTCTACTTCTGCCCTGGAATTACCCTAAAAAAAAAAGGTGTTCGTGAGCCTGGACTGGGCTCTGGGCTGTGCACAGGGATGGAGGAGGGAACACTCAGCATATTACCGCAATCCTCTCCCGTTTTGTGCCTAGAGCCTTTATTATTATTTCGAAAGGGCTGTTCTGTCATTCCAGCAGAGACTTTCTCGCGCCTCTGGCTCCTGTTCAGTGCTTACCCACCACTCTCAGACCCTTTACAGACATATGCATAGTGGGTTAAATTCAGTTTCTAGCTATTACCCCATCGGTCAAGAGAAACCTTACTGAATTTAACACGGGGGTAAAGTGAAAGCAAAACGTTGCCCTTTGCAAGAGGAAGAAGTTATACGACCGGTGTAGACACGGGAGTATCTTCTGCAGGGTATTTTCACAAGGCATCACCTGCATAATATCTATTCCATAATATCTACCCATAATTCTATTCTGCAATATCTATGTCAGTGAATGAAAAGCCTTAGGTGATTTCTTCTTAACCTGGACAACTATAAAAGCCACTCACCCTGGCAAGAATCTCACATCCTGCCACTGTAGCAGAGAAAGAGGCAGCCCTCAAAGAGCTCCTCCCAAGAGAAAATGCCATATCTGATTTTTCTTTATCTTTTGGACTGCCCACAAGCTGCTCCATTTGTCTAGTTCCTCCTGATTAGTCCCTGTGCATAAGACGGCACTGAAGCCATGAGGTATTTTTTTCTGTAGCCTTGTTGGGTTTGGGAAAGGAGAGGAGCTACTTCTCAGCAATGACTACTTCTGTCTGCCAGTGAATTAACTTTAAAAATAAAGCAATGATCTATGTAAAAAAGGTCAGGCTGATACGTCTAGGTACAGGTGCACCTAAAAGTTGAATTCACTGCTCTTCAGATGTAAGCAAACTCACCCAAACGCTGCTTTGTAGCAGTGCTCATTTGTACATACAGAGCGGCTGATGATAATTTCTCCAATGGAATACGTCCTGCAATACTTCAAAATACCTCTGTCCACTTGTATGGGAGTTTGGGGTATTGCAACGTCTTTCATTATAAAGAGAGGGTTATTTTTTTAATATATACCTTTTCATTACAACTAGGAGTAAGGTCATGAGTTCTTCTCATGATGGAGGTATAAATATTGCATTGTATGGCTGAAATAGTCTGCCTCCGTTCCTGGAGAATACCCTTGGGTAAAATACTGTGTCAGGGCAGCTGATTGCCTGCTCATTTCAGTTTGCTTACTTTTTACAAATAAATTGCCAGACAAATGAATAAAAAGAGAGCGTTAACTTCAGACAATCATATTCATAATACAGCCCCGATATGGCTTCAGAGGCTTTAAGTCTAAATTAGGGTTGTTTCTGAAATTAGCTATATAATTTTTTGGACTCGTTTCTTTCCTCCTGGAAAAGGTGGGGGAATCTTGTAGTGACAGCAAGAACATGGGATGCAGGAGAAACAGATGCTTTTTTCACAGTTCTCTTGTACGAAGCTGCACAAGCTGCACATGCTCAGGTTAGAAAACCTCTAGCACCACTTGGGTCACGGAAGTGATGCTAGGAGGCTTTGAGTGGAATTTGGTATGTAACTGTCAGTTGTGCATCCAGACTTCGGAGAACTATGGCCAGATGTAATCATATCCCTTTTCCTCCACTTTTGGCTTCATTGTCCTTCTATTTTGTCCCCTCTTTGCTGGCACGAGCAATAGAAGTGCATACAGCTCCTAACATCAACAGCTCATTTCAAATATGGACCAAACTGCAAAGACTGGTGTTTCGCATGTTTAAAACTTTTTCTATTTTCATCTTTCCATTTTTCACAGTTGTGTTATTCTAGATATGCCACTTCCTGGTAGATTTTCAAGTATTCTCTTTTTTTAATAGTTTTTAGATCCTGTTATTATCCTATAAGTGCTAAACGATAATGATTCATCTGTTCAATAGATACACAGTTATTTGCAGAATGGTTATTAAACAGGGGCTGCTAATTATATAAGAAGATAATTTCATGTAAATGTTGGTCTTAAACAAACTGTTTATTGCCAAACAAGCAAGTATTTGGTTTTGATTCTTTTATTTTTGTTTTTGCTTTTTGTTTTGTTACTTCTTGTTCACACGCAAGTGAAGCAAGTGATTGATTCATTTGAGTGAATGAAAATTGCATCATAATTGCCACCGTCTGTCCGGCCTGAATTATGTGCTGCTGCCACAAGAACAAGTAAATAATACCTCATCTATTTACTGCTCTGATCAACCTCACCATTTGAACTGGTGGCTAACAAAAGAGGGAGAACAGCGGTTACATGTCCAAAAAGGGATCTCAGGCCAATTTTGCTTGGCACTCTACAGGACTAATAAAAAGGGCCTTGTCAACCTGATTTAAAATTGTCACTTTTGGGAAGGGTTGGTATGTGTGAGGGTTATGTCTGCACTGATGATGAGTGAAGTGTCTTTTCCTGGTGGGACCCTCCTACCTGCAGTGCTCAAGTGTGGAGAAGAGCAAAGCACAAATGGGGAGTTTCGGGCCCACGCAGCCTTTGGGACACCAGCAATGAGATGTGGGGCCTCACTGGGAACCAAGGTTCCAGCCCCAGAAGGGTTATCCCCAGCTTATCAACTTCCCCAGGCTGAGAAGCCTTGGTCTGCCCTGTTGGACTATCACACATGAGGTGCTCCAATGTGTTGAGAGCAAGTTGATTTTGTATTTCTTTAATTTTTATATCTTAAGCAATGCTGTTGCTCAGGTTTATGCTCTGGTTCGTTGATGCTCCAGTTTATATATATAAGACCACAAATGTTTACAGAAGACCTCCACTGTTCATGTGAATGTTTATGACACAAATAAGAGCAGCTGGTAACACAGCATCTCTCTGTGCCCCTTGGTCTCTTGTCTGAGTTAGTCCAGATCCTTCTTCCACAACAGGAGCATCTTTTTACCATTTGCCTGAGCTTAAGCAAAGGTAGATGAAGTGACATTTATCATCTAGAACAAAAGTACCTTCACCAAGTGACTATTGTCCTGCATTCCTATCTGCAACTGACTTCCCAGTATTCTGTTCTGGTTTATTCATTAAAGACACAGGCTGGGTTTAGGAACATAAAAATATCTAATTGCAAACCAGTTTCTTTACCCTCTGTGTTAGTATTCCTGTCACTGCTACTCTCATTGACAAAAATCCATGGCTGTGCATAAAAGTAAAGAATATATAAAGCTCAAAAAAACATTTACTGATAGCAAAAATCATAGACATAAGGACCAGAGAGCTGTAAAATAAGTATTTGACCTTGGTGGTAGCAAGTGCAATATTCCCAGTGGTGCCAGCAGACTCAACTCCAACACAAACTTCCATAGCTCCACATGGGTTTTCCCCTTTAAATCACGTCATTGCTGGATTTAGAAGCTTGAGCTGAAATCCACAGTAAGTAATGAGTTAGAAACCTGACTCTATCTGACTTTGGCTTGCTCACTTAGGATCTGAGTCTTTAACATCCACGCTACAAGAAAAAAGTGTTTGCTTTCGTGTTTGTCTCCCATATTTGAACACTGATTTTTTTAAAAAATTCTCAAGTTTAAAATTCAGATCAAGCTTTTACCATTTTTGCTACTGGCTTTCATTACATTTTTTTTCTTCTGCAGCTGTCAAATTAAAGTGATTTATATTTTCTAAAGTTAAAGCATATTTCCGATGATCGTGATAATTATCTTCCAGATAAGAGTTCATCATGTTTAAGACATTAGGTCGACAGGGGGTGTGTAATGGCAGCCATAAGTCACATGAGAACTTATCTCTTGGGGATTGTCTATATCCAAAGAAAGATGCCCCGATGGGCTCCCAGCCCCAGCACAGAGCCAACAGTACCAGAAGTTCTACGTTTGAACAGCTTTAACACATAATCATGTGTATCTAACCCGTATAAAAATTTGTGATAGAATACACAATTAGCCTTACATCGACATTTTTTTGTAAGGCAAACATGATAGATGTCATTCACATACCAGACATCTCTCTTTTTGTTTATTCCCTCCCTCAACAGAATATTATTTGGCACGTAAATAAATGCCTACATAATCTTGTAGACAGAAGGATGCTGGCTTTTTTATTTTGCATGGAATAATTGCATTTACAGAAAGAATATTTTAATGTGTTATGTTTTCAACATAATTTTGTTCTATTTCATATAAAAGGAAAATTTGATTTTACTTTGCAAATTTAAATTAGATCTAGTAAAATGCAATGGACTGTAAAGTAGATGAAAGGGGGTTTTTATATGGAAACTATTCTTTCTACAAAAATTAATTGGTTCTTACTTTAAAATTTTTTGCACTGGCAAATACGTTCTCTATGTATACAGAGTTATCTGGCAGTAAAATTTATTACCACCTGAACTATTCATCCCCATATTTCAGGACACTGAAAATCATAAAGATTGTTCCCTTATGCTGAGGTGAATGCTTGCTCAAAGCACAATCATTTCAATTTCAAAGTGATAAAAGATAGTAAGTGAAAATGCATAAGAAGTTTCAAGAACTGAGAAAAAATATCACCTTTTGAACTGTTGAATTTTAGCAGCCAAATAATAATCTATTCGCCAATTTCAAAGGTGAATCTTCACAGATAATATCAAATGGGACACAAATCCGATTTTCCAAGATATTGAGTACACACCAAGAAGGTCCTCAAGAGGTAAGTCCTCTTGTGGCACAAAGGACTGTGGCCTGATTTCATCGGGAGCTCAGCACCAACAACTTTCTGAAAATTCGATTATCCCCAATGAGACACCAAAATAGCTTCTCTAGTGTAGCTAACTCCCATAGCAGGAAGAGCTGAGCTGTGCTGCTGGATAGACATTTGCTTTCCATCCTGCTGCCACTTCCCATTACTATTGAAGGCCTCCGTTGCATGTTGATCATATGTGTTGCAGATTACCCCTATTTTTTTGGCTTATACCCTGAACAGAAACTTAGGCTTTGTATAAAAGACAACAACTAAAAAAGAGGATGTCATTGAAATCGAAGATACCAACTTGCTTTCCAGGTGGAAATTTCTGCCTGGTTGCCAATGGGTGTCTTTGGGAGGTCCTTCCCAGGACAAGTCCTTGCAGTTGGGCATGTGCTTAGCTGATTGCAGCATCTGGACATTCCTTAGTCACGTTCACTGCCACAGAGAACAGCATTTGTAGACAGGTTTTGGGGCTACTTTCCAAATCAGGTAAGAGTTCCTTAGCAGATAATTGTTCATGCATTTTGAAGCCATGCGACTTTAACCGTCAAAATTATTTTGCATTTCTCACCTTAAACAAGGAACTTCCTTGATGAATATTAGTTTGGGGGTTCAGGTTATTTTTCTTGTGGAGTTTCAGAACATACCATTAGATTTGACAAAATTGGTGATTTTCTGCTGAGAAACCTTCCAGTTGGTGAAGGGCAAAGCCATGGGAAACCACTATTGCTGTCCTTGGCACTCCCCAAGCAAATCCCCTCAATGTACTGCCCTTGCTGTGCTATTTGAGCCATTCTTTCTTTCCTTGGTGTTCCTCTTGCTTCCTTAAACAAAGACAGCCAGTCTAGTTTTTGCTCAATTACTTCGTATAATTGCAGAATATGTGGAGTTCAGTCGGGAAACTAGCACAGAGCTGTAAAAATGGTGCTGTGGTAGCAGTCACTATAGGAGGAATAAATCCGCTTTGGTGTGGGAATCCCCTCCAGGACATCTTCCAACGTTGCAGTAATTTTCTTCCTGTGTAACTGTGTTTTAGTCTCACTGCAGCTTATGTATCATATCGGAGAGCTGCGATATATGAAGAAATGAAACTCCTTCTGTTGCTTTTCTTTAGGGCACTCGCTATTTGTCCAGCAAAGCCTGGTTTACGTTGTCGCATGAAGGACAGAAGAGAAAGCGGCTATTTCAGAGATTTTACTTTCTGATATGAAGAACTCTTTAGGAACAGTTTGGTTTCTTAAGATGGAAAGCTGGCTAATAAGATCCTCTGAGGTAACTCTTCGGGCTGTCTGTAATTGCTGAGGATTTGAGTTCCTCTGTTGGACTCATTTTATGGTTTCTGACGCTGCACTTGGATAAAGGCACAGCTAAACGCTTGCCATTTGCTGCCACCTTTGATATTCAAGCAGGCCAGGTTTAGGGAACAAGCTGAACCATCAACAGGGGAAAATGTGTGCAAAGGATCCTCGCAGAGCACTTATTAACTCTGCCTTTAAAAGACAAATACCCTGATTATGTATTGTCTTGGAAACCATTTCAAAATTACTATGAGAAGCCAGAAGTACAGGCTGGTAAACCACAGGACCTGGCAAACTTTGAAAAGGTTTGAGATTGAGGCTGATTGAGATTCACAGATAAACCCACTCCTGTGACAAAACTCCTTTATTATTCACAACAAAAAGATTGCTGTGCTGCACAGATCATAGAAATGTAAAGTATTTTCATGGAAGAAAGACATAGGCTGAAGCTGATATGAGTCACCTTTTGTGAATCTGAATCGACTGGGCATCCTACAATGGACAGTGGATTTCTGCTCTCTGCTAAATTGTTTCTACATGATGACCCTTCTATGATATTTCCGTGGAGATCTCCTTTTTCCTGAGAACTGGGATGAATGTCAAGATGATCCCGGGAGATACAAAGCAAGAGTCGGGTAGGCATGTGCTTTGGAACATACTGATCCTGCCCGCTTCTAGAAAATGAGTATCATCATCTTTGTTTGCATCATCTTTGATTGGTAACCTCTCCAAATAATTGCTGCAAGTGTAATTATTGTTCATTGGAAGTTATACCAGTGTCAAACAGTTACTATACTTACCACAAATAAGTACCATAGCTTTTCAGCTGCTGTGTTTCTATGGAGGGAAGACAGAGAAATGACCTCTCAGTTTAGAAAAGGAGAGCACCTTGTTGCAGTGTGTTCTTCTATCAGCAGCTGACTCACAAGCAACATCCAAGAAAGATGAAAACAGAGAGTAGCTTGGTACCACATCAGTGTTGTCGTGTCCCTGGTCTGTAAACTCAGATGCACAACTGTATCTGGAGATTTGGATTTGTCTTTCACAGCCTTGGGCACAGGTGTTCATCTTCACAGTGCTGTCAAGATTTGGGTGATTAGAGCAGATCTAGAAGCACACACCATCCCTGGAAGCGTTTAAGGTCAGGTTGAATGGAGCTTTGAGCAACCTGGTCTAGTGGGAGGTGTCTCTGCCCATGGAAGGGGAGTTGGAACTAGGTGATCTTTAAGGTTCCTTGCAACCCAAAGCATCCCACAATTCTATGATTCTGAGGGCTCTCCAGCAGAAATCAAAGTGCTTTGGAAAATCGTATTGGGAGGAGTAATAGCTTCTACAGATGGATCCTTACGTACAACTTATAGTAATTCACTTTTGATGTTTATCATGTCAAGCTCTGTGTCTGGGTCCAGTTTCTTTACCACCTATGCTGCTATCAAGCTACTTCTACCTGATAATATCATTACTGGCATTTCCAAATGCTTGATTTAATAGACATTTGTAGCTAATTATATACCCACTAAAGCCACAGTAATATTTGCTGTTGGTTTCAGACCCTCCTTTGCAACAAATTCTTTTTTAAAAAAACACCCAGAAAATATGTGTAGATTCAGGAGACATATTTCTAAGTAGCTTTGCATTAAATTATTCGTATTTTTCATTATGACAAGCAGAGATTAGTCCCCAAATAATCAGGGTTTTTCCTAGTGATAAACAATGTGATGGTGCTGCTTTTTTCCACACAATATAAACAACAGTGAAATAACACCTGATATATTGCATGAATTAGAAGTTCCCCCAAAGCCTGATTTCATTCACATTGATAATTTGGTTAAACAATAATTTCCAGAAACTACAGCCTTTTAATAAAGATATTCACTGCTGGCAGAAATCTCATCCCGCTCTCTATTTATGCCTTTAGTACGTTTTCTAAAGGTTCCCTGCACTTTGTTGCTTAATTATGCATCATGTTTACCGTGCTCATTTTACAATTACATGACGACGCAGTTGTAAGCAGCAGCTGCTATGGGAGGCGAGGAGGAACCTCGGTTATCTGATAGCTCCCTTGATTCACTTTTCTGCCCCAGACATAAGAAACACCTTTGATTGCTCCTTGTAAAGAGCCAAAGGCAAGTCTCTCAAGATATCCCAGCAGCTATTCGCGGTTGTCACTCACGGCAACTGGTTAAAGAGCTGTACAATTCATATTGTTATCTTGCTTTGAATGGAGATGCATATTATGTTTATAATGGCTATAGATAGGCCGGGCCATGTTCTGTCCCTCAGCTGCGTGTCACCAGATCTAGCGCTGATACGCAACTGCGCACGTGTGTTTTAACCAACCAAGGTTCCCTGGCTGTGGCAAATATCAGACAAAGGGAGCAACAGCCTCCCTGCTTCCAGGGGCTTCGAGGAGAAGGCAGAGCAGATTTGCAGGAATGTCATAATAACCCATTGCCTGGCAAACTGCTCTGCTATGATGATAGAGCACCAGCCCTCTGGTTGATTGCTCTGTCATCTCTGGGGAGAGCTGTGGGTGCAACAAATCAGCCTTCACCCAGTGATGGCCATGCCTGAGGAGGGCAGAGGATGGAGACCATCTATTTTGGTTGTTACTGGTTTAACTAGGATTGACATAGGTCTGTGTTCCTTGGTCTTAGGGCCGAAGAATATTTCTTGGCATGTTAAATCCACCATAAGTCCCACCGGCCAGACCTGGCTAGGGAGAGAGGTAAAGCATGTTAGAAAGGATAGATCATGGGTGAGCACATTCCTTTTGATGTTTGCTGGAGTAACAGGGTCTCTCTAGGAGCTTGACTCTGAATTTGGCAGAAGCACCTTCTGCTCTCAGTTTAGATACAAGTGTAGCAAGGATAGGTTTCCTCACCATCAGCACTTTTGGAAGAGGGCATTTGGGGCTTTTTACTGTCTGTCTGGGTAATTCTGAAATCTCCTGGCTGGAACATATTGAGGACACTCTGCCAACCACCCATCACTGCACTTTATTTCAATCCTTCCTTCAGCACTTGCAGTCCTTCCTACCATGTGTGCCTACACTTCTAAGCAATTCCTACTTACAGAAGGTAAGACAAATGACCAAAACTGGAACTTGCCCAGAGGCAGATATGGTTTTTCTTACATTAATTAAAGAAATTAGGAGATGATGAAGGCGTACCCACAGGAAATATTTCAGCTTTCATGTTATGGGCTGATAAATTTTGATTTAGAGGAGAGATTTTTTAAATCCCTCATTGATGGCTTTCAGCGCATGCCTTTCCAAGAGTAACCAGAGCACAAACACAGACTGCTCGCTAGAGTGAATTGTCAGTAGTAATAAAGCTGGGGGTCCTTATGCTGGAAATCATGGCTCTCTTTTCTTCTGAACCTTCAAGGTTTGCTCAGTTGAGAATGGAATCAGAAACTTTACCTATTAACTAACCAAAGCCTCTGGTTTAAGAGATATCAGCTTTATGCTTCAACATCAAAGTGAAAGCATTCCCGTTGTTCTCCCACGTAGGCAAATGCCATTTTTCCTCAAACTTTTCTGATGTCTCCAAAACCTATTTTTCACAATTTATGATTTCCAAGCCCATTTACATTCCCATTGAATATCAATAGTTGTCCAGAAATACTAAATGGTAATGAGAAAAGCTGAAGGGCACTCATACATGGAAGAAAAGGGAGGCTGAATGCCTTTAATTCATCCCTTTCCTGTGTTAGTGACTAATTTCAAAACTGTGAACGTTTCAAATAGTTTTACACACACATTCGAAAGACAAGGTTTTACTATATTGACGGATCTCATTCCCAAAGATAAAACTATGGGGTTTTGTCAGTTTTTCCAAAGACAGAAGCCTTTTATTAGATCATAAATTATTGGGAGGACAGAGTTGATAGACTTCTTTAGGCTGATAATGTACTTTGAAAGAAAAGGCAGTTTTACACTTCTGCAAAATCGTATTTAAAATATTTATATACCTATCAACGGAGACACTGAGGTAATTCACCTCTGGGTCACTGGTTCAAAACCAAACCAGCTTTATTACATCCCAAACGTGTTGCCTTCTGACAGCTCTAGAGTTGTCTAGATTTTTTTTGTCGTTGTGATCCTATTAAGCTTTGTTCTTACATCATAAAGATAAAATTTGGTACCATCCAAAGGAGAAGACTAGGACTGGATAGAAAAGAAAATAAAGTTGAACTTCTTGTTTTAGCAAATTTTCAGAGTGAGGTAGGTGAGGTATCACAGGACCGAGCAATAACTTCCCTACTCGAGCTAATACAATATGTACTATTAGAAAATGCACTGTGTATAGCTCATAAACTAGCCAGTCTGCTGTACACAGAATGCCTGCAGTCTCATAAAATGTTATTCTTTTGCTTTATCTTGTTAGTATAATGTGAAGCTTCATTAAGCCACCAGATGAATCATATAGTAATTGGATATAATGAATTTAATTATGTAATTTCTTTTTTCATAATGAAACAAAGTCATATTTTACGAACAGGCAAAGTATTGTTTGGAGTTACAGATTTAAGCTAACGTTTGGCAAGAGAAGCACAACTGAGGAACGATGGCTCTTCTTTTTTTTCCCCCTTTAGTTGTATCTGACCTTCACTGTTTGGATTTGTCCTTGCAGAGACCACAACCACATCTGTGCTGAACAGAGGAAACTTCATGTTCATGGCCTGCGGAGCTGGTGGAAGATGACCCACCTCCAGCACATCATCCTTGATCTATATGGTGAAGCCAATAACTGAGAGCAAGTCTCATGGCTCCAGAAAGAAGAATGGGGATGATCAAGTAACATCACTAGAATTACTCTAATTAGCCTGCCTCCAGATCCAGTATCTTCTCTCCATAACTGCTGAGAAATAGGGTGGTTCTTTTTGGGTGTTGACCCAGCAGCTTGCAGGCAATAAGAAATCAACACTTCCATGTTAGGGTCACCCCTTTTTGTAGGACCTGCTGTCAGGACATGTCAGTCTAGCAGCTCATAAATAAATAACATCGATACGGGAGGTCCTCTGCTGGGAGCCTGATCCTGCCAATCTCAGGTGCCATCGATTCCTCTGCAAGATGGAGTCTCCCAGAGACAGCTCCACATTTCACAGGGCAAGGTATTAATGTCAGCCCTTCCCTTCCTAACTCCCATTAATGACTTTCTGATGACCCGTGCTTATAATATCCTCCACCCTTCTCACTACTTGGCCATTGAGGATGTTCCAAGGAAATGAAACCTAATGATAAAACAGTACTTGAAATATCAACACCCTCGGCCTAATTAGAGCCGGGCCAATGGGCCCTAATTGCATAACTGAAATGCACCCAGTTGAGTTCTTTCTATTGTAACTTGACTACACGTCTCGGCCCTGATTAATAGAGCCAGCGCTGCAAACTAAAATGCAGTTAATTTATTGTAAGTTTTATTAGGCATATAAAAGGAGACCAGGAATTACTAGCCTTTCGTTGCTAGAGATACATTTCATCTATGACTCAGACCAGATTCTTCGCAGATTAAGCTTGTTAATTTTACTTATTGCCAACATTCTTCACCGCATTGCTGGAGCGAGAGCCACAGGCTCTTGTCTAGAGCGGACGGTATGAAAAGAACCGGGGGCCTTGGACAACAGTAACATTAACTACTTTGTCCTTTTAATTCATCTAATTACATGCAAGAAAAAAGAAACAGACCATTT
This sequence comes from Todus mexicanus, assembly GCA_013389965.1. NCBI lineage: Eukaryota > Metazoa > Chordata > Aves > Coraciiformes > Todidae > Todus > Todus mexicanus. Next base: position 11,386 of record WEIS01024197.1, on the reverse strand, counting down.
ACAGGCTGTCTTTAGTTGCCTTTCTGCAGTGATGCTGAGCCAGTGCTTTTGTAGGCTTTTTGTTGTCTTATTAGCGAGCTTTTGTTCAGAGAGATGGTTAAAGCCATTTTCAGCAGCTAGCGAGATGAAACAGTTTCAATAAGGACCCAATGTACTTGTTTAAATTACCTTTCAAAATGCTCGAAACCATTAAGGGGGAGGTGCTACAAATAAAAGTTGGAGATTTTTTTTGTTATAATGTTTTACCCTAATAATAGCTTTTATTTTATTATAATCCATTAGTTGACAATATTATTCTATAGATTATTAGGCTGCAATTTTGTTATTTCATCACACTTTCAGCACTCACTCACAGAGCTGGAAACCACAAATCTCCGTATAATATGCTTTCAATTTTGTTAAAATCTGTATTTAACCGGTTTGGCTGTGAAACATCTTGGGAGAAAATGTGTTTTTAATTCTGTCCTGATTAGCGTAACAGTTGACAGGGCTGAGTAGTGACATGACGGTATCTTATTTTCCACTATTCCTACTGTTACCTTTTCCCTGACAGATTTTATTTATTATTTTCAATTCTCCAGAGCTAACAAGTCCAAGTGTACTCTGCAACTTCCACTAAAGGGAATTTATCCCTTGTTGAATGAACATCACAGTTAGAAAATCTAATTAAAAAGAGCTGATGTTCCTGGTTTGCTGGCAGGCTAATAGTAATGTGAGGCTTTTGAAAAATTTAGTGCCTACAGGTAAAATAAAAGTGTATTTAGCATTCAGTGGTCACAAACAGAAGGTGATTCAGAACTGTAGCTGGGGAAGGCTGGGAAATAAGGCAGGCAAGATTTCTTGGCTAACGTGGGGAAAATGGTAATATGTTTTCCAGTTTCATATCTTGTGTTTATGTACCTAAAATGGTGCTACTGTCATGGCTATGGCAAGGAGCTGAGTTTTCTGGAAGACATGGCTAAAATTTGGAATGTAGCTCTATCAACAAAAGTTTACAATCCCTTTTTAATCTGCATATTTTTTTCTAATTCTTGGAAATTAACTTGGTGCTGGTTTCTCATGCAATGTGCAGAGCCAAACAATTGGCAAACCAAGACAGACCAGTGAGGACAACTTCTTTTGAGTCTGTGGCTGTCCTGGGTGCAAATGGGGTGACTCAACTGGATGAACTGAACACTTGGATATTTATGCCGCATTTACGCTGTTTGGCCTGGTTCACTTCCACTGGTGGGAGCAAAGCCTCTTCTCACACATCTCCAACTCATTCTGCTTGTTCTATTGTGCAACATGGAGACTTTATTTGTGGGGCTACAATGACGGCGTGGTTAGATCAGCTTTGTGGGAACCCCATATGGATACGAACATTGAAAATGTTGCTGTTGTTGCAGACTAAGGAGAATGCAGGTGGGCTGGACAGCGAGCAAACAAGGAGAAAGGCTACAAGAGCTATGCTCAAATCTGTTTCTTGATAGTAAACCCTGTAGAGGTTACTTTTAACCATTCGTATGCTTTCTGCATATTTTTTTTTATCAAACAAATCAGGCTAATACAGAATTTATGGTGTCTTTTACGGGTATTACTGCAGGATTTTATAGTCACTTTCATAGAATCATAGAATGCTTGGGGTTGGAAGGGACCTTTCAAGGTCACCTGGTGCAACCCCCCTGCAGGGAGCAGGGCCATCTGCAACTAGAGCAGGTTGCTCAGAGCCCCCAACAACCTCCCCTGCAATGGGGCCAGGGATGGGGCAGTGACCACCTCTCGGGACAACCCGGGCCAGGCTTTCACCACCCTCAGTGTCAAAAATTTCTTCCGTACATCTCGTCTGAATCTCTCTCTTTTAGTTTAAAACCATCTCCCTTTGTCCTATCCCAACAGACCATGTTAAAAAGATTGTCACTACCTTTTTTATGGGCTCCTTNGGGAACAGGGCTGACCCAGCTTCCTGCCCCCTTTATATAGGGGAAGGCAGGAAAAGGAAGGGAATACATGACCCTCTGAGCCCACAGGGTGTTATAGTCACTACCTGTTCTCCTCTTAACCCTTAAACCACAACAGAAACATAGAATAATTTGGGTTGGAAAGGACTTTAAAGATCATCTAGTTCCAGCCCCCTGATCTTGAACACTTCCAGTGATGGAGCACCCACAATTTCTCTGGGAAACCCGTTCCAGTGCCTCACCACCCTGACTATAAGGAATTTCTTCCTAATATCTAATGTAAATCTAACCTCTTCCACCTTAAAGCCATCAACCTTTGTCCTATCACTACAAGTCTCTCCCCAGCTTTCTTGTAGGCCCACTTCAGGCACTGGAAAGCTTCTATATGGTCTCCCTGGAGCCTTCTCTTCTCAAGTCTGAGTAGCCGCAATTCCCACAGCCTGTCCCCACAGAGGAGGTGCTCCAGCCCTCTGATCATCTTTGTGGCCTCCTCTGGACCCGCTCCAACAGTTTGATGTCTTTCTTGTATTGGGGGCTCCAGAATATCCCAACATATTACTTATCATAAGAAAGTGCTTCCCCTACAGATTGTCAGTAGTTTAGCAATGATTTGTGATTTAGAGATACCGATCAAAGGATTGCAAGGAGAGAGCGCAGCTTAGCCTGTACAACAAGGAAATTGTGACCTTGGCCCAGGAAAAAATTGAACAAATGCAGGAAAAAAACCTCCTTGGGTTTTAGCACACACACAGAATGGATCAGGGCCTTAGCTCACGTGTGGTTTGTGCATTTGCTAAGTTGGCTGCTGACTTTGTGTATCCTGAATGTGATAACAATTTATCTTCTGCAGCACTTGGAAGAGAAACAGTTTTTGATAAGGAATGGTTGGAAACCGTGTTTCCTAATTACAATTTATTTACCTCCAACAAAACTGGAATGAGGTCACATATATTCATGTATTGCGAATTAAAACCTTCCATCTTCCTATATATTCCTCCTGCACACAGTGAGTATCTGTTGCTGTGTGTTATAAGGGGTTGGATAAATCCATTTGTGGTGAGACTCAGTGTGTTCTTCCAGTCCCCTGATTTGTAGACACTGGTTCCTAAGTACAAATATCAAGCCACAAAAAAGTTATACCCAGTTAAATACCTAATTCCATAGTTGAACAATCTAATTGGTAAATAATAAATTTATGGGCATTCCGTGTTTTATGGGATTCTAAGAGAGGTTTTCCTTTCCCTTGTCTTCTTCACTACTTCCAGGCAAACCAAAAAAACAATTCAGTGAAATTTACCAGTGAAAATGGATCCTTCAATAAAATTATCAACAAATTGGAAAGTGCTCATAGCCTGCTATATTGTAAATTGCTGGTGTCATTTATAATATCTTGCTGAGATAATATAATGTTCCCCACGTTCTCTTCCAGATAGATTATTTTATAAAAAATAATAAAACTTAAAAGTATGCTGGAAATCATGAATATGCCAAAACTGTGTGCAACTTATGGCAACTACAGGAGACTAACAGTGATTTTTATTCTCTGCGAAATGTAACTCATTTCTTTTTAATGGTAATATGTTTGCTCAAAGTGCGTCTCTTCAGGCAGATAGAAGAAAAACTATAAAGACCTCACACAAATAGCTCTTTTGATATTCTTTCTGATAAGGCCACGCTTTTAGAGAACAAGAATGAAGTTTGGCGGCGCATTGTGACATCCATGTGTTTGACCATTGAACACAATGTGTGGCCATTAGAAATAAAAGAAAAATCAATAGGGTTTCATTAAAACAGCAGGCAATCAGGGCTACAGCACTAGCTTAATTACAGTTTCAGTAGCATTTGCTTTAATTGGAAAGAATAAAAGAAGTGAAGTGGAGTGAATGAAGAAATTAGCATATCTATCACTGTTGTCACATTGTACTGTGGCCTTAAAGCACTGTTTGCTCTTTAGTATCCCCCATGCTTTGTGAGGTCCTGAAAAAATATGGGAAGGCAATTAGCAAATAATCAGATTGCACCATTGCAGGATTCTAATTAAAGATCTTTATAACATCGGGAATGCATGTTTTTATCTTTATCATATACAGCAGATATAATTTGCATCACTTGCATTCGTACAGTGCTGCGTATAAGTACATATTACCCATAGACTAGAGGAAGGGGGCTGTACTGGATGTCTGATTCTCTCCAGTGCGAGTTATCCTGCAAACTGCTGTCACACAAGAAACACCTTTCATGCAGCAGCAACCTCCAACAGCTAGGTGACTGTCCAGGCAATAGGCAATTTAGTACAGAACCACAGAATCACAGAATGGTGGGGTTTGGAAAGGATCTCTGGAGATCATCTTGTCCAATCCCCCTGCTCCAGCAGGGTCACCTAGAGGAGGTTGCCTAGCATCACATGCCCAGATCATGACACAACAGTGGAGGATGGACAACTGCAACTGGTGCCCCATAAAATTCACTGCCAGGCTCCAAGACGGCTCTTGATGTCCCGAGACTTCTGCAGACATCAAGTCTGGACCTGAACAAATACTTAATCCACGTGCAGAAGACAAGCCATCCCATCAAATGTCTACCCACCACTGCAGTAGCTGACAAAGCAGGCATCACCTCCAGTCCTGGCAGTCTGAGAGTGACATCACTCACGGGACATGTGTTTGGGCTCCCGCTAAAGTAACCTCAAAAGATGAAGTTATCAAAGACATTTCTTTATGGGTATTCTCGTTTTAGATGAAGTGAAGGCAAAGGAATCTGGATTCAATATCTGTCAGCAACCAGATTCTGGGCAGTTCGTTTTGCTCCTATCTCACTCTATTGGAATAAGGAATAAAACTCTTCCTCCATACTCACAAAACAATCAACTAGCAAAGTGGTAATTTTACCTCTTTTATGTAGGTGTCCATTGAGGCCACCAGCAACACCAAAGCACAGCTAATATTAGTGAGATCATAGGTAGGCCAAAAATTAGGTTAAAAAGCTAATATATCACTCTCACTACACCTGAAAAGTTAATTCAAATGTCAATTATCTTCCTGTTATCAAATTGTTCATAAAGCAATCATGATTTTCATGCATTAAATCGCTCCTTGAAATTATTATGTGGTTATTTGGGGAAAAGAAGCAGCAGGTTTCTGTTGACAAATTATTCATGAATGATTCATTACTATTCATTTTGAATATTCTGACAATTTTTTTATTTTGTCTTGTTTTGTGTCCCATCTCTTACACAATGCTCAATACATATATGCTTTGGGTTTATTTTACCTTTTTCATCTCTCTGTGACATGAGACCTCAAGTCTCTTTGAGATGCATGGTGTTTCTCTAACCCTCAAGATGCAGCTTCTTAAAGGGTTTTGTAGAGTATGAGGGATCCAAGTCTGTGTGCAAAGCTGGGATGTTTGGATATCACTGCACAAAGACAACAGAGATCAGAGAGCAAAACTAGACCAAAAGTTTGTGAGTAGTAAATATGGGACAGGACCTGTGTTTGTAAATAGAAAAAAAAAACCCTGCTTAAATTTGTAGGTGGGTTCATTGTACTTAAAGTGATTTAAATCATCTTCTCAGCAGTGGATGCCGTCAAAGTCAAGTTAAAAATCAATGTAAATTAGGCACCCAGAGGGTCTAAGTCTCAATCAGTTTGCAGTTACAAGCCTGCTTGTGAAAATATTATGTGTTCACTATTTCCATCTGCCTTTCATGGCCCTACCTTTATGCAAAGAACAATTCAAACGTGCCATAAAACAGGGAAAGACACTAAAAATCCTACCCATTTTTTGAATTGTAATAAAATTCTCATTTGTAATAAAATTTCTGAATGGACCAATGTTCCTGTGGTTCTTACCAGACTGCTGCAGATCCCTGAAGCCTTCCATCACTTGCTCCCAGCTTGAGGACTGAAACTTCTCTCCTAAAGTCACTAGTGGGGTAGCAGCTGTGAGGTACCTCCCAGCAGCCCAAGAACTCTGAAGAACCAGAAAATGGTAACATGAGTACAAAGACATGGAACTAGCTCCTCACAAAGGCACTGGAAAGAAGGCAGAGTAGGGAGAGAAATGTTTTGATAAATTACTACCAACAAAAGTGAATGGAATTAATTGCAGGTTTGATACTGGTTTAAGCACTGTCAAATAAAACATCCTTTTACGCAGCTACTATCGAATTAACTTCCTAAAGTTACCGCAAATGCCTTTTGGCCAGAGGATTCTTGAAGGGCAGAGATATATTTATGGAGTGGAAACCCAATTTGAGGAGGAACTTCCACAGACACAAACAAATGCTTCGAACCAGTTTGGCAGTACGTGATAACTCTATTTGTAATTAAAGGTTAAAGTATACTTAAACCAGCTTGGCAGTTAAAAACAATTTTAATTGAAAATATACATTTGTAATTGCAAATGGAAAGATTTCCTGTAATAGCAGTAACAGACCCATTTTCTAATAAGATGAACAATACAGTTGATGACTGAAGCATCTGTATATAGTTACATACAGCATTTCTGTACTGCAGGCTGCCAATTTATTTCAGCAGTGAAAAGCTTGATTTATTGTTTGTAGCATTACCATCTGTTGTAGTTATTACAGAAATTATATATAAACCAGTTAGTAAACACTTTGCCCCATTGTCTGTTGTTTTGATAATCACCCATAATAACATCTAGCATCAATATGGTCTTTAAACCCGATTTGGGAGTTAATGGAATAAGAGGAGGCAGTCAGTATATGCACCAGGGTAATGTCATTAGGAATGTTTGTGAAGAACAAATTAAATCAGTTGTAAATTGTGCTCTCAAGTCAGCCAGAAAACCAGTCTTGTTCAGGAGAAGGGATTTATATTTTAACCTCGTGCAGAAAATGTACTTAAGCAGATTAAAATAAAATAGGGACTTCGTCGATGGATGTAAATGGTAATTGCTGGAGCTCTAATGGCTTCCTGTTGGCTATGTCATGCAGTGGGCACAGCTATTTTAAAGTTAACCAGTGCTTGAGGTCATACTTTTACAGATTCAGTCATTAAACAGGACTAGGCATGTCACTAAATGGCTGATTATTCAAATGATGAGCCTGCTCAAAAGTTACCCGTGTTATGTTCTGGACAGAGGATTAAAAAAATAAAAAAAAAAAAAAAGAAAAGAAAGAAAAAAACCACACATTTTAAGGTAGAGTTGAAATAAAATAAAGATTAAATTAATTCAAGTATAAGTCAATAGAAGCAGCTGGATGGGGTCTCATTTGTTTTGGATGGCGGAATCTGCTTTATATCAGTTTGTAGTGGTTGGTTAAATTATTCACATTGGGCTTTTTGTTTTGTACAGATAGTTTGATGTATCCAAAGTGTAGTCTCTCAATAAATTATCATACGCTGAAGTATTATCCGTATGAGAAGTTGTCCAGGCTGCAAGTATATGAGAAATAGATTTATTATATACAGGTGCAATTTATTATGTGCCTGTGACCATCTCACTTGCCCACCTACATGTCAGAGGTGTAATGTTGGTTTAGCATCATTTTAGTGATATACTGAAAAGATGAATGCAGAGTTTTCTGAAGACTCTGACTCTATGAACCTTTTCTTCCTAAATAAAATACCACTTCTCACAGATAATCGTTTTCTTTCATCTGCCCCAAGTATGACCAATATGGTCTTTCTTATAAGTGAAATATAAAAGGCATAGTCTGAGTTCTGGTGGTATTTGAATTAGTAAAATGGCAAACAGCGAGCTAAAAACAATAGCTTTTATAGATTAGTAAATTGAAACAGATTAGCTAAGAAATAGCCACTAATAATTTAAACACAAGTAACATCTTTGCATGGTTGTCTTAGGAGATCTATTGCTCTAACAGAGAATATGAGCTTTAGATCTTGCCAAGAAGAATTAAACTGGAGATCGTTTGTTTCCCAGGCTTGAGGGCATCCCAGACAAAACCTGCAAATGCCACCTCACCAGTGTGCCATAAACCCAGTGATGATTCCTCCACCAAGTGAACTGAGAAAGAAAGATGGAGTCAAGTTCTCCAGGCTTTGTGAGCAAACCCAAGATATTCTCTCTGCCCAGAAATGCCCACACTGCCAGTGCAGACCACAGAGCAGAGCTGGCATGTGCTGCTGGAGAGGTGGATGGGCGGCTGTGCAAAACCCCAAACGTTCGATACTAGGCTGAACTCCTGAGCAATGGGCAGAAGGATTCAGAGAACATAAATATTGGGGTTTCTCCACAGATGTTTCAGGACATCCAGTTTTCTCTTGCAATCCTGCAGAGAGTAGATATTGGAGGCTTTGTGAATATGAAAGTTGGGAGAAGGAAGAACATTTTCACCACATCCAAGGGCTGTGCTCAAATACAAGTGGGACTGATCCCAGAGGTCCAGATCAACCAGCAGCAGTGAGGAGTAGGGTTAAAACACCAGGACTTAAGAGTCCAGCTTTCAACAGGGACAGGTTGCTGTGGAGGCTTTATCTGGGTACAGGAGCCAGAATCGGGGATCACCTCAAGCAACCATGTCAAGCACTGGGACTCCTTCGAGAAATAAAGAGCACAAAAGGATGATGTCGGAGGTTCTGTACACTCTTTGGCACACCCCTTACATATCACAGGAGCAAACTATACCTTTTATCACTTGCGTTAACATTTTTATTAATTTCTTCTTAGGAATTTAAAATTAAAGACAACCAAACAGCATCTCTCACACATATGGAGAAGAAACTGTTAGTATGTTGCAGAAAATTTCACACACAAAACATCCCCCACATTTATTTATTTGTAATTTCACATGAGTTTCATTCACTTCTTCAGATGAAGGAGCTTTGTTACTTTCCCATAAAAATATGTAGAACACAAATTTATGTTTTCTACAAGCACAAATTTCTTGAAAGCAAAATCTGCTGATAAATCTCAAGAGTTCTTTTCTTTGCCTAAACTCAGCCATTAAACCACTTCTATTCTGGAGAGATCTGGGCTTACATACACCATATTAGTGTGAAAATTACCCTAAATATGAATGCAACATCATCGCTTGCAGGCTAATGGCTAATACTGTATGCAGTGGAAAAAAAAAAATCATTGCCTGCATGTTTACTATGTCATTTACGTTAGTTCTGCTGGCTGATTTTCATAGCGTGTTACAGCTGCTGGGGGAGAGGGGGAACCAGAGCAAATGCACATAGTTTCATCGCAGGCATCATTCTCTATCCACACAATGCTGTTACCTTGCACTTTGTAAAGACATCTGCCAGCAGGTAGAAATGCATTCCTTTCTCGCTACTCTATAGGATTATTTGGTAACCATTTAATGAAAGATTGCAATATGCTAGTAGCAGAACATTTTTTTCACCTGCTGGGTAGTTGTTCAACTCAACCTACTTAAAAGAGATGGGCTACCATGAGAACACAAAGACACAGCCCTGAATAGGTTAGCAGTGATTTTTTTTATATTATTTTTTTTAAACAATATCTATCCTGACATTATGCAGTCACAGTAGTTATTACAAAGTAAAGCACAGACACTCCACAAGTTTGAAATGTGAATGTTGTAATAAGAAAAAATTACATTTGTTTCGTTCTCCGTCCTGGTTACTTTCTTCCTTGTGATAATAGATTCAGATTTTGTGCCATTATCTGGTCTTATTAAAGGAAAGTGGTATCAAATTTAATACTTCCTATATAAAGTAAGAGAGCACCTGCTCATAAAATGTATTTTCCGTGCACCTCGCAAAATACAGGGAAATTAACAAAATGGCTCTACTATATTAGAACAAGGGCACAACTGTTACTATCTGTATAAGATTGATTTTGATGAAGATTATAGGAATGGTATTTGTCTGACAATGCCAAGCACTCAAAATTTATCCTTTTTGTGGTTTTTATTCAAAATTGTTCATTCTTAACGTGACACTGCAAGAACTATTCTTCTAAATTATAGCTTTTTTAATATAGGTTTTCGAAAGTACATCTGTGTCAGAATTTTTTTCATATATAATGTCCTGTACTGCATTATCACATAGACATGACGTACAAGCTTAGACCCTTAATGTGTGAGGAGATACAGACTTTATTGGAGAAAACACATGCTAACCTGGAAAATGGGAGATGTATCATCAAATCAAAATCCACATTATGCATAAGACTCCTCAGTTTGGAACAAGATCATCAGCTAGAGCAAAATGGATCCATCCCTGGCAAGAGGAAGATTTTAACCAAACCAGGATTTCATCTTTTTCTTTTGCGAGGTGTCTGCAACCCTGTGCTAATGAGACTTGTAGTTATGCAAAACCAGGCGTACCGCCCAGTCTTTCCAGACCAAAATGCTGTTGAATGTTTTCTCATCGTCATGTTGAACCATCAGTGCAACCCACAGCCTGCATCCCTTACTTCCCAAGTGACATCAGGCCCATCAAGCTTTGCTTTCCTTCTGGGGGTGAGTAGTAGTCATAGGCTGGACTTGATGCTCTCAGAGATCTATTCCAGCCTCAATAATTCTGTGATTCTGTGACCCTTTGCGTATTGCCTGCCCAAGAGCAGTCATGGCAGGCAAGACTGGAAGCCAATTACATCACTTCAAACCCTCTGGAAGCTCCTTCTCGCTTAGAGGAATCACTGATGGCCGTGTTAAATCACTTCTCTTATACTGATGGGGAGATGAAAGGATCAAAAGCTGGAATAAAGCCCCTGATTGATAATTGCAGCAACAGCAGCATGAGAAGCAGGGAGAGAGAAACAGAAGACGGGAAAGGAGGAGAGGTGATGAAGCGTGCACAAAATCTGATTTTTAATAGGTGATCTAAGACCAGGTTTCTGACAGTGTTTCTGCAGCTGAATTACAAAATTAAAAGGTTTTACGAGATAGTAAGACATCTGCTCCCTCCAAAAAATTATTGCAAGAGTATATGGCATCACCGCATTGCCCTGCCCTTCCCCTGTATCTGGTCCAAGTAATGGTGCTCCCAACTAGAATGGGAAGCGCCGTTTATTTACATTCATAACACGCTGACGTTTGGCAACGTCAGGCTCTGGGATTCGGGGCAACAAAGTGCAATGTATATTGTATTTTATTGGTGATTGAAATAGAGAAAAATGGTTTCTTTTGAATTAGCTAGTCCTGGCAGGTTGCAGGCAGCCAAGCTTGAAGGAAAAGATAAAGTGAATACTCCTTGGACCACATCACTCTTTTAAATATAGCACACCATTAAGTCCAGCTTGGTTTTACATTCTTGCAACATGACTCTTGTTTCAGTTATTTACTTCTGTTTCCACATAAACGTGGGAATTCATAATCCATGGATGCTGCCTATCCATTGTACTGTACTGAAACAGCATGTGCTGAACTCTTGAACTGTAAAATGTATTGATTATTGTTTCCTTTTGTAATTTTTATTTACTCACAGGAAGATTGCTCTTTATTACTCTTCTCAGCATTTCCTTTATATATATATATATAGTTT